>CAUEGO010000068.1:30632-85063 GCA_958496205.1 Idaea biselata
TTGTACGACGTTACACACAACCAGACTATACAGGGTGAACCATTTAAACGGGCCTTCAGGGGGATATCCTAAACTATAAGAGAAAGAGAAAAATGCTGAAAGGAGTTGCGTCCCCGATTTTGACAAAAAATAAAATAGCATTAATAGATTTTCGAAAAATTAATTACCCTAGCCAGGAATCGAACCTTGACTTTTTGCAAAAAAAAAATAAACACCCTATATTATTGTACTGATCGATAGCGTTGCTGATAAATGGAAACAAACATAATTGATTGATTGATTGATTAATTCTTTATTGCAACACCAAAACAAAAAATTACAATAAAAAGAAAAACATATACAACTTTAATCTAGGTGGCACAATGGGCGGCCTTATCGCTTAAAGCGATCTCTTCCAGGCAACCTTTGGATGGATAAGAAGCGAAAAAAGATGAAAGGTAGGGTGTTTGGACAGGAGAATAGGTACTTGAAAATATAAAATAATAGTGTCACACATATACTAAAGGTAGTGTGTACGGTCTCAAACGACGTACAACAAACTAGCTGATCTTGCGACCTACATCTGCACGCCTAACAACAGTTAATTTACCTTTAAGTTCACTTTATTGTTACAATATGTAATATTTAGTGAGTATCGCTATAGACTTAGGACAATAAACATCTTTCAACTAAACTATCATCCTGAGTTTTAACTAACTACATAGCGTGCTCCATACATAACTAACTATTTTAACTTAACTAAACGTGTACAGTCACTAACAACTAGGTGAACTGTACAACAAATGGTCCTTCGAAGACAAAGTTACTTTGTGAAGTGTTTTTCTTAGTGCAAACGCGAATCTGGCGACTGGCTTGCCACAAGCGGCATCCCCCAGTTAAGGTGAGAAGGTGCAAATATGCACTGGGAAGAATAAGGAGTTAAAGTAACGTACCAGCGCAAGCGTCCATTTCATAGACACTACGTGAAATTGGATGACTACAACTACTGCTAATACAACTGAACTATCGAAGACACGAACAATCTATCTTCATCTAGCTGCGCCCCGCGGTTTCACCCGCTTGGACTACAAGAAACTATTAAACTACAACTAACAATTTATCTACAACTACAAGAAATTATTAAACTACAACGAACCTTTTATCTACAACTAAACTAACAACTGCAACAACTTTCAACTACAACTAGAACAAACAACTACAACGAAAACAAACAACTACAATAAAAACGAACAACTACTACAAGAACAAACAACTGCAACAACTTTCAACTATTTATATTACTACATACTTTTGTTATTTACTAAAACATTTACCTAACTACCGCAAGCATCATGGAGGCTCTTACTCTGCAATCGTCGACTTCTAGAGGGCAGCCACCAATGCTGGTGATTCCTCACAACGACTACAGGGAAGCCGCAGAACTTATAGAACTACAACATTGTTACTTTCGAGCGCTAAAGCGTGCTATGGCAAAAGTAGACTTCTCCAATGACTTGGAGAAATGGGAATTGGAGGAGCATTTGAGTATTATTAAATCAAAGTGGCAAATCATCGAGACGCTACATATTCGAATAGACCTAGCACTGAAGGGTTCGGATAAAAGCTACTACGAAACATTTGACGACACGGGGAAACAATATGATGAACTGAAACACACTTTAAGCTCAAAACTTTACAATCACGGATACAGTACGAAGACGACGCAATTAGATACACAATTACTGCAACTACTCAAAGATTGTCTCACATTTTTAACAACCAAATTGTTACCATTGCACTCCAGGGACGGAATAAAATCCAACGACAAGAACACGAAGCCACCTGAAGCTAAAAAGTCAACATACAGCAGAACGAAAACACCTAGATGTTATCACTTAGGAATTATAAGATGCCCACTATGTACAGAAAAACATGCACTGATGCGATGTACGAAGTTCATTAACATGACCTCATTACAAAGAAACAACATAGTTACAGGTTTAGAAATATGCAAAAACTGTCTTTACAGCCACGGCGATGAATTGTGCTACTCTGCAAAAACTTGCAAAGTATGCAATCAAAAACATCACACATTACTGCATACCTACAACAAAGAAGATCAACGACAGCAAAATGAAACCTCAGCCAGAACACAAAACGAAGAGAAATTCTTTTCAAATACTTCATCATCTCCTCGAGGGCAGCCACCAATACTGCGGGGCTGTCCTGACACATTGAAGCATGGAACGATACAAATGAAACACAGTTTACCTTTAAAACAACCAGAACGTCAAACTTTACAACAACATAACAAGCAGAACCCCCACCTAGGACAACGCGACATACGACACACCACGAGAACACCACCAGCATGCCTACTGAAATCGGACCCATTCGTGTACCGCGACGACGATGTACTTTTTCTGTAATCACCTAGCTAATATTTTTTACTTATTTTACACTATTTTATACCTACGTAATTTTTACATACTTTACTTTACATATAACTTGCATTTTTCAATTATTACTTCATTGTTTAGTTAATAACTTGTAATTTTAACCTACTTTTGTTTCTCTAACTAAGGCCAGCAGCATGTACGGTTTCAACCGCACAATATTAACATAACTAATTAACTATACTACAAACTGCACTACTACTGTAATTTACCATTTATCTTTTACTTATCGCTCTTACGGTGAAGGAAAACATCGTGAGGAAATCAACATGTCCTAGGACTCACCACGGTCCGAAGACATGGGATATTCAGTGTTTTCTATGTATCATATGTATGTAATTAAAAAAATAAAATAAAAAAGTATAATATGTAGTATATTCGTCGTCTAGTACCCATAGTACAAGCCTAGTGCTTAGTTTGGGGCTAGATTGCGCTGTGTGTAACGTCGTGCATTATTTTATTTATTTATTATAACTTTAAACTATTTTGTATATCTAAGCTGTGATCTAAGGCCTGCAGCATGTACGGTCTCAACCGTACAATATTAACTTACTTATCTTTTCTTTTACTTGGTACAATTTTACATCTTTCTCAACATTAACTGTAACTATTTCTTTATACTTATTTTTAATACTTTTACTTTTTGGTGTATTTCTTGGGTGTGCAGCATGTACGGTCTCAAACGACGTACAACAAACTAGCTGATCTTGCGACCTACATCTGCACGCCTAACAACAGTTAATTTACCTTTAAGTTCACTTTATTGTTACAATATGTAATATTTAGTGAGTATCGCTATAGACTTAGGACAATAAACACTTCGCAAACTATCCTTAACCAACTAACTATTACTATTGTGTATGGGTTGGCGTGGTCAACTAAGCGCTAATCTATACATAGTGAAATACACAAAATTTTAAGTTATTTTATACATATTATATTAATAAATACAATAAACAATACATATATAAATATAAATACGGTATATATTACAATATATAGGTATATATATATATATATACATAACATACACATACATAATACACAATAAATAATCATGTATATATGAACCAACTTACAACCTAACGTTTTTCAGCACTAACAAGATAGAATTTGAAAACGCTACTTTTGAAAACTGCTAACGACTTCGACTGTCGAATGGAGGTAGGCAGAGCATTCCACAGCTCCACAGACCTAGCTGAAAAGGAATCACCATAAAAGGTGGAAGAACGAGAAGGGAGTTTAAGAAGAAGAGTTTTTGAAGAACGGACAGCTTGAGAAGGAGGATGTTGAAATTGAAACCGAGACTGAAGATACAAAGGAGAAGTAGGCAGAAAAAGAATTCTGTATAGGAGTGTTAAAATGTGATAGTTTCTACGCAAACGAATAGGCAACCACTTGAGCTCACTGCGAAATTCGGACACATGATCATACTTTCGAAGACCAAAAACGAACCGAATGGCTAGATTCTGGAGCCTCTCAAGTTTGTCCAGTTGTTCTTCAGTGAGATCGAGGAAGCACTCATCTGCGTAGTCAAGTACGGAAAGCATTAAAGTTTGAGATAACATAACTTTAGTGGCTGTTGGTAAGAAATTTCGCAGCCGCCTTAGCGAAGCATTGGACGCAAACATGTAACACGGTACCGTAGCGTACCGTAGTCAGGTCAAAAACGACGCGTGGAAGTTGAGATAAATTCAATTTACAAGTCAACCTAGAACTGCCTATTACTATTGCCTGAGTTTTAGATGGGTTGACTTTAAGGCCATAGGATTGACTCCATACGCAAATTTTGTGTAAATCTTCATTTATACTGCTAATTGCACGGTTAATCTGATTTAGCGGCGCTTGCGCATAAATTTGTAAGTCGTCTGCATACAGGTGGTAGTACGAAGAAAGATTATGGGATATTGTGTACAAACATAGTGTGGTAAATCAAGACAAATGCCTCATTTTTAATAAAAATATTAATTTTCACAAAAAAAGAAATCTATCAGTTGTGCATCACTGCTTACATCACACATCAAAGCTCATGCTTTGAACTGTGTGCGAAATTTTGAAACCAGAACATGGTCTGAAATGATGATAAAATCTAGCATTTTATCATCATTTCAGACCATGTTCTGCAAATCGAGAACAACGACCTACTCGATTTGCATTCGTTCAAATCGAGTAGATCGTTGTAATAGGTACGGGTAGATAACCCACGAGTACTTGTACAGCATACTTGACTATTTCATATTTTTATTAAAAACTAGCTGACCCGACAGACGTTGTCCTGTCGTTTAGTATAAAAAAATAAAATTCATCAAAATCGGTTTAGCATTTTTTCTTTCATAAGAACCTTCTCCTGACAATAGCAAACACAACAAAAAAAGAATTATCGAAATTGGTCCAGCCGTTCACGCGTGATGTCGTGACAACGGAAAACGTTTCATTTTTATATATAAGAAGAAGAAGAAGAAGACTAGCTGACCCGACAGACGTTGTCCTGTCGTTTAGTATAAAAAAATAAAATTCATTAAAATCGGTTTAGCATTTTTTCTTTCATAAGAACCTTCTCCTGACAATAGCAAACACAACAAAAAAAGAATTATCGAAATATGTCTAAAAGTTTAAGTGTGATGCCGTGACCAAGGGAAATAGGGATTGATTTTTATATAATAGAAGAAGAAGAAGAAGATTGACATTTTTCTCGATTTACCACAATATGTTTCTTTCCAGGATTTGATCATTATCAGCAACACTATCAATCGGTACAATAATATAGGGTGTTTATTTTTTTGCAAAAAGACAAAGTTTAATTCCTGGCCAGGGTAATTAATTTTTCAAAAATCTATTAATGCCATGTTAGTGTTTATCAAAATCGGGGACGCAACTCTTTTCAGCATTTTTCGCTATCTCTTATAGTTTAGGATATCCCCCTGAAGGCCCGTTTAAATGGTTCACCCTGTATAAGCATTAGGCTTGTACTTTGGGCACTAGATTGGATATACTACATAGACATATTTTCCCTTTTTATTGTCAACTAGCTGCATCCTGAATCCACTTGCTGCTCAGCTAATAGATCCCACAAATAAGACTCGCAGACTGAAAAGGCTGGATGTCGTCTGAATATAGAGGAAGCATTGGCACTGGCTAGTGCGCCTTTCATAACATAATACTCGCAACCATACTGATTATAGTCTATCAAAGACTGATTGCAGTATCAAGAGAGAAAAAAAAACTAGCTGCATCCTGCTGTTTCACCCGCGTAAGTCCCGATCCCGTGGGAGTATCGGGATCAAAAGTAGCCTGTTACTCAGGTTGAATGTTGCTTTCTAATAACAACATAACAAACATACACACACACTCAAATAAAAAACTATCCTATTTATAAGATTAGTATAGATACGTACATACATATGAAAACTGTTTTGAAAGAAAAATACTTCTGCAAAAGCACAACGCATGATCGTCGCAGAGCGGGATTCGGACCAACAATAACGCATCTTTAGTCAATTCGGGAGCTAGTTAAGTCATTGCTCCCGGATTGAGTAAAGATGCTTTTAAAAAAAATCCATGAAAGCCCACTGCACTTCAAAAAAATAATATAAAGTTTGGAAAAAGCGACATCTTCTGGCTCGTGCCTTAATTCATTTAACCCGCAACGTTCTGCATTGCCACAGAGGCCGACGCATAAAACATGAATGACACCAACCTGTCCACTGTGATGCACCAACGAGACGTAATCCTCATGGCTGTAGATGTCCCGCGGGTTGTCGGAGCCGACGGCTTCCTCCAGCAACGTGCCGCGCATCTGCGGGAACTCCAGCCCCGACCACACCTTGATGATCTTCTCGACGCCGGACGACGCGATGAGGCAGTAGTGCGGGTTGTACCGCACTTGGTTCACTATGGATCTGTGCCCGTAGAGAACTATGTGCGGCGGTTCTACTATTACACTTTCTGGAACAAGTATTGAATAAATATTATTAAGAGGATAGTCTTCATTCTCTTTCTCCATACAAACGTAGTTTAAATTTTCCTCCCTGGATAAAGACATTAGAGCAAATATGTTTATGCCATAAAACTTATATCTGTCATGCATGACTATGCATGTACCTTTTTATTTTTTCGTTTTATTATTATTTTATTTTTTATTATTATTTTAATTAGAAAATAAAAAAAAATAAAAGGGTAGATGCATTGTCATGACAGATATAGGTTTTATGGCATAAACATATTTGCTCTAATGTCTTTATCCAGGGAGGAAAATTTAAACCACGTTTGTATGGAGAAAGAGAATGGAGACTATCCTCTTAAATAACGGGGTATTTACCTTGTTTAAATTTGTTATTTAACGGAGCTCGATATTGGCTCGGAGGTTTGTATTGGTAAATACCCCGTTATTTAATTTATTTGTAGTATAATTAATAAATATTATATTGAAAGATGTTACTACACACAGTGCAATCTAGCCCCAAACTAAACACTAGGCTTGTTATATGGGGTACTAGACTATTGATATACTACGTATTATACGTTTTTTTTTGTAAATAAATACATAGAAAACACCCAGAGCCAGAAACAAACATTTATGGTCAGCAGAAATATTTGTCCAGGGGGGAAATCGAACTCGCAGCCGGACGGGCGAAACTCCGACTGCAACCCAAAAGTCTTATATCTATAAAAATCATATATCTATAAAACGCTTCCTTTGTCCCGACTGATAGATCAACATCCCATAAGAAATGATTTTTGAAAATTCTTACGGGAACAAGACTTATGCAGGTCACATATACCCGTTCACACAACTGACACACTCGAATAACACATACTTTTAAAATTTTCGTATACACTTTTTAAACTTATACGATTTCCGTCCATTATCTTAGATCTAGATCTAGATAAATATACATATGGTAGAATCTAGATCGCGTTGTAGATAATTCTAGATTTAGAATTATCTACAACGCGATCTAGATTCTACTCCACTAACCTCCTTCATATTCACAATCCGGTATCTTCCACATGTAAAGATTGAAGTCATCCGATCCTGACAGCACATACTGATCGCCTTCCCCGGCGAAGGAACAACTTTTCATCGTACAAGAATTATAATAATCTTGATGGTAGAACTCTGCTACGGGCTCCTGTGACTGTAAGGAGTAGAGAACTGGGGACTGGCGGCGGCGGAGCGCTAGTATGTGTGAGCCGGAGTAGTTGAATCTGACACTCATACTGTTTTGGCAAGGACCCTGTGCCCCGTTGTAGCGTAGCACTGGGCTGGAAATAATACAACCCATTTTATCATCATTCTTAAGTAAAAACCGTTCTAGCGCGAGTCGGACTCGCGCACGATGGGTTCCTTACTATTATTAGTGTCACAATTGGGTATGGAACCCTAAAATAAACACTGGACCGAGTGAAAATTGTGAACGCAAGAACTGACTGAACACCGACGCCAGTTTATCACCAGATCCAAAAAAAAAAAAATGCAGCTTCTTAGTACTAAGCGTCTCTAAGCTAAGCCGCGGACATATACTGACAGACAGACAGACAGACAAACGGACGGACGAAACTATAAGGGGTTTTTGTTGACTACGAAACCCTAAAAACCAAGTTGCATAAGCCCACAGGCTCATAATTTTCAAGAGTATGTTTGCTTTATTTTATGGGTTCACCTAAACATTCCGCTAAACCGATTGCGATGAAACTCGGTATATAGATAGTTGAAGACCTGGAAAAACACATACGCTACTTTTTATCCCGATACACCTGCGGAATCGGGACTTACCACAGTGAAACCACGGGGCGTTGCTCGTAAGGAAATCAAGACTTCATGCGTAAAATTGTACTTTTAAAAAGTATCTTACTGTTTAGGAGAGCGCAAATCCCAGAGTGCGACGCCATCTTTAGCATTAGCGGAGACTAGTATTCCCTGCTGGAGGGGGTGAAACATCACGCCGTGGAACGGCTTACGGTTGCGGGATATCACCAACGTTTCTGGAGATCATGGGAACACCTTACATTGGGTAAACCAACGCTTAGTAAGTTTTTGTCAAACTTAATCGCAGCTCTGAAATCAGGTGCGGCTTTATGCAGGTTTAAACTTTTGAACGAGAAGCCAAGCCAGGACAGAGATGCCCTGGTATGGCAGATGTACTTTTAAAGCGACTACGTGCGGCTATGCGCTAGCGCTGTTTGACCTCGGCAAACTTGTATTTTGGTTGGACCACCATCTAAAGATTTAGGTTTAAAATACGCGGACGGCACAGACATTGCAACTTTACCTTTGAGCCTACACCACACCTACAGCACACATGGACGAATTTATTTTTAATGTGTGCTGTAGTTGTGGGTTCTAGAGGTAAAATTGCAGTGTCTTGACACTGCAACTTTACCTTTGAGCCCACACCACACCTACAGCACACATGGACGAATTTATTTTTAATGTGTGCTGTAGTTGTGGGCTCTAGAGGTACAATTGCAGTGTCAGTGTCGCCCGTGTATAGTGGGTTAAACTAAATTGTGGGGGCGGCTAACCGCGCCGTCGGTTTGAATATGAATATTTATTTATTTGTGGCAGATATGTGTGTACAGTCACAACAATCGGTTGCATAATCATATTATGAGACTACAAAAAAATCTGCCAAACAATTTACTAGCAACTTCCAGCAGCAGCGCGGCAAAGTTAGAATTTAGAGACCGTCATAATTGCGCACCTCTACCGCACGCTCCTTGTGTTCAATGGCTTGCCGCGTGATATCGATACGTTCGTCTTTTGCCTAGCTTCAAACTGATCATTCTCTTAAATATGTATGTAACATACTACATTATTGTAAACTTAATTAGTCATAGCAAACAAGGCACAGGTTTTTAAATATTTAACCTTAAATCTAAAGATCCTAGTTAGTTATTATCAGCACTTACCATGTGACGACTGCCTAGTATCAAACAGGAGCAGCCTTCCATCATTCCCCGCTGTGGTCACCACTTGTTCATTGAATGGGTCTACGCTAAGGCTGCAAACAGCGCGCTGATGTTGGAGAATTTCTAGTGGACGTCTGCTTTCTAGATCATGGACTATTACCTAAAAGACAGATGAACAAACAATTTTCATTTATAATATTATTAGCAGTGCCTGCAACTTCGTCAATTTTTTTGAAAATATAATATAGCTGGACCAGCAGTTCCTAAGATTGGCGTGTTCAAACAAACATATTTTATAATAATTAGTGTAGATATTACCTACTTTATTTGCAAAATACATGAAACAAACAACTCTATTTATCTATACTAATTTTATAAAGATGTTACGTTGGTAACATGTATGTATTTTCCGGGTAATCTCTAAAACCACTGAACCAATTTAAAAAATCTTTCACCAATAGAAAGTTACATTATCGAGGAGGAACATAGGCTAATTTTGATCCCGATATTCCCACTAGATCGGGACATACGCGGGTTAAACCATGGAAATCTGCTTGTAGTAAATAAAAGACTTAAAAGCCCTTACTATATCATCGTTTCCACCAGAATAAATCTTCTGACCATCAGTAGTTATTCCAAGACAGAATATATTAGATTGGTGGCTAGCTTTCATTGGCACTGGCATTCCATTGTCGAAGATTGCTTCATTGAACTGCCATAGCATGACCCTCCTGTCATCTCCACCTTGAAAATCAAAATAAATCTAAAATAAAGATAAAAGGTAAAAACGGGACCCTATTACTGAGACTTCGCTGTCTGTCCGTCCGTCCGTCTGTCCGTCTGTCACCAGGCTGTATCTCATGAACCGTAACAGCTAGAAGGTTAAAATTTTCACAGAAGATGTATTTCGGTTGCCGCTACAACAACAATACTAAAAACAAAATAAAACAATTATTTAAAAGGGCCCCCATACAACAAACGGGTTTAAAAAACTACAAGGGAATTCTAGTACGATGTGAGGTAGCTTCTGATTGGTCGAGTCAAATCGAGTTGGTCATGGAATTCAAAATGGCTGCCCTATCTGTCAAATATACTAGTCTGCCTTCACTGACCAAAGAGTTTCTTAAAAGTTTCAGATTTTCTTTGAATCAAAGTTTTTGTAAACCATTTTAGGGTTCCGTACCCAATTGTGATAGTGGTACGGAACCTTTCGTGCGCGAGTTTCGCACTTGGCCGGGTTTTTTTTTGTGTAGTGGTGTGGCTCATCCTAGTGTTAGAGTTTTCAGATCACCCTAAGTCCTCCAACTTGACCTAAAAACTACTATCAGAGATTGAGATAACAGATAGGACCAAGTGTTTAAAGTGTCTTAAGAAACATGGAGGAGCATAAAAAGGGATTTTTTGCCAGACAAATTATCGGTCACCCATCAAAGTAATGAGCACGCCAAGCATTGCGTAACCCCATAAGGTGGTCATATTACTATCAGGACATAATAGCCACTGGTAATGGGTTATCCATTTGATATTTTTTACTGGAATTAGAGCATTTTTGCTCGATATCTAACAAACATAAAATGATCTATCGATCACTATCTAAAGATAAGATCTATCGAAAACTTAAAAAGAAACATTCGCATATAAGTTCTCTAGTGATTTATAGATAGATTGGTTTATTTTAAAACAAAGTGTAACTATCTGATATCATCCCTGCTATTCGAAAAACTAAGATTGAACCCACCAAATATTGGCACAAAAATCTCCTGTTATCTGGTGTTCTGTCTATTCACACAGAGCTACTGAGATCGATTTTAACCTGGTTTTATACAGGTTTGACAAATTCAAGAACTTGTTTGCATGCACTAATAAAATTATGGGCAGTGCTAGAGGGGACCATTGTTCATAATGTTTGAGAACATATGGTAACAATTTCTTTAGATATAATCGTCACATTTACAGGATTTTAGAGCCCGACATTACATTACATTACCAGTAATTGATTCAGAAATCTATTAAAACCTATTGGGAATTTTATTTGAACGAATAGCTAGCTAGATTGTGGCTGCTCTGTAGAAGGATTATCTTCAAGTTTTTATATTTTAAAAACAATAAAGTACACACTAGTTTACAGGAGTTCAATTTACAAAGTAATTAATATATTATTTACCTGATACAAGTAACTCGCCATTGCTGGAAAACTCAATAGCATTTACACATCCATAGTGACAAATTAATTCCTTTCTGTACAAGTTTTTAGCGGCGTTGAGTCGATTATTGAAGAACTTTGATTTTATGTTTCGTACGTATCCATATTCCCTTTTTTTAATGTATGGAACGGGATTTGCAATATTCGCCATTTTTAGATCAAAACCACCATTTTCTGAAAACGAAACAAAACTCTTTCGATTGCCGTCGATCAGCTGTATTTTTTTCTTCTTCTTGGACTCGGAAACTCGGATCGGGTCGAAATTTGACATTGTGGAGTTGCCAGCTGTCAAGAGAGTGCGGGCCCTACTGAGGGCCCTAAGACCCGGATCTCGAAGGGCTCTCTCATGTCAATGAAAACTTTATAGCTTTGCATTAGTATATATTAGTATCTCTCAGTGGTCTGTGGTATCTATCCAGTCTACGACTCCGAGTGAGCCAAGCCACCCGAGTAGTCGTCATCGATACCGGCTAAGCAGTCATGCTATACTCCTATTATCTACGTCTGCAACATTTTTGACAGCGAGCCATTTTTGGCAGTGACAGGGCGAATGGAGTTACGGAAATATGACGGAAATAGTGTTTTGTGGACGGCCATGGACGGCATCGCTGTAAACAAACCGAGGAGAGAACTTTAGAAATAATACTAATAGCTGTTTATTGAGTGCAAGACTTCTCGATTTATAGAAAAAGAGGCCTTTTCATTAGATTAAAAATTCGTACCAATACATTCATTAAAACACGTTTGAGTAAATAAAACGTCAACACTTTATTGTTCTCTAACCGTTATAAATAAAGTTGTTTTGCTTTACCTTGAATATGAATTTCATAGAGTACAGGCGGTGTGCGGTCCCTCAGTGTTCAAACTCATCAATAAATTCTCCAAAAAAGTTATTTGTGTTCGTTCCACTTGAGAAAACAATACGAGACAGGTGGCTTAAACTTGCTAGGCGAGATACAACAGGGATCTGGCCTCATACTGTCCTTTATTTTTGTGAAGATCATTTCGACGTGAGTTTGTAGATTTAAACAACTAGGTATAGTTCACGCAAAACTTAATGGCCCCTGTGATCTAGGAACGTAGCACTCACACAGCTGTATGCGTTGCTGGATGGTCGTGGGGAACGAGCGACACGCGGGGTGGGTCGGTCCCTTCCCGACGACTGTACCTTTACCTGACACATCTATAATTCGCGTTCTGCGCAACTACCTGCGCTTAGATCACAGGGGCCATTAAGTTTTGCGTGAACTATTTCTACGGTCTTAGTTAGGTCTAAAAATATAAAAATAATCTATTTGAAGAAAGCTTTTATCACCTTTCACTCTCATTTGAGTGATGTTCCTGATAGCATCGGGAGCCCAGGCTCTGCTAACGTTTCACCTTTCATTACTGTTGTGTTTGGGAGGGGAGGTGGAGGAGGGATGTTTACCTCTCCAGTGCTATACACTCCCCACGAAGATGATGGAGAAAGCCACCAGTACCACTCCCTTTCCTTGAATTAGAATTTATGTCACTAGGGCTGGGTTGGGTTGGGTCAAATAAGGGGGCTGATTGCAAAGAATTACTGTGTGTAAGGGAAGGAGGAGGGAGGAGCCTGTCACTCTTCCCCCCTTACACACAAATTCTAAAGAAACGCTACTAAAGCCCAACCATAGCCTTCAAACTTCAAAACATTAAAAAATGTGGGAGTAAAACGTAAAGTAAAACGTAGGAAAAAACATAGTAGTGGTAGAAGAGTCATAACCCCTCCCTGCCCCCTACCTTCTACCCCACCTTGGGTTGCAGAGATTCCAAACAACTCCCTAAAACATTTCAGTTGCCAAATGACATGGTGAATTATATGGAATATCTTTTGACGGGATCAGTATCACAAGTCCGGATGAAGCCCGAGTGTGTGCCCACAAGATACAAATGTCAATCAGATGCACAAAAGAGAAAATCTAATGCTACAGAACAATCAAATATTATCAAACAATTAAAAATGACAATCTTGGAAGACTTAAAAGAAAGAACTATTGCTACAAAACAGGTGGAACATGGAGAAACTTCATCTGAAAGTTCAGGTAGGTGATAGACCACCTATTTCATTGAAATTATATTGTACTGGCTGCATTCCGCGGTTTTATCCGCGTCAGTCCCGATCCCGCGGGAATTACGGAATAAAAAGTAGTCCTTCTGTTATTCTAGGTCTCCAGCGATCTACATACCGAGTTACACAGTTCAGCGGTTTTTACGTGATTGGGTAACAAACACACATAAATACTCACAAACTTTCAGCTTTATAATATTAGTAGGATAAACAACATGGAAAACTTATTTATATTATTCAAAGTATTCTTTTTAAATCAGCATGTTAATATTTTTTATGGAATATTCATTTATAAGAACAATTGTTTTTAATGTGGCTTACATTTGTAACAAATAAGTTTTTATTTCAGTAGAAACTCAATAGTGTAAGTACCTCTACTATGGTTATTGTTTTTCAGTTTCACAAACATACTTTAATAATTATCTACAAGTTAATGCACACAAAAAAACGGATAAATCAACTAAAGTACCAATGTCTTCAAATAAAGTATGTCAAGTATGTTTGGTAGACAATCTAAACTTGTATTTATTGGTGAATTCTCAAACTCTTGAAGTCTTTCAAATATTAACGAAAGGAAAGGTAAGCTAAATTAAATACTCAATCATGTCACTGGCACTAGGAACATGTTATATTTCTTTTATATATTTAGATTTAAACTCATTTATAGGGTTCCACACCCAAAAAGTAAAAACGGGACCCTATTACTGAGACTCTGCTGTCTGTCGGTCTGTCTGTCACCCTGCTGTAGCTCATGCGTCATGATAAGTAGACATTACAAATTTTCACAGATGATTATTGCTGTGGCCACTACAGCTACAAAAATAAAAACAAATTAAAACAAATATGTTATACATTAAAGGAGCATAAAGGCACTAGCGCTATTTAGTGGCTGTAAATTCCTTAAAAAATCAGGCTGTAAAAAAGGCCTAAAAATTGCTTAAAATATTAATTCTAAATAGGTACATACCAGTAACGCGAATGAAACCAAAAAAATAGTTTATTTTCATATGAGCATCGCAGAAACTGATAACATATTCAGATTTTATTTTTCAGTTAAAAAATGGCCAACCAGTGACACTCTGCCATGTGTGCCTCACACAGCTCCGGAAATGCCATCGGTTCATACAGAGAGCTCAAGAATCCATACATGTCCTGGAACGCTGGTACTTTGACCAGACAGAGGTTATTGTTTTATTACTAATATTACAAATGTTAGAATAGTATCTAGTTTTAGTAATTACTTATTAATTAGTAACGACCTTTCTCACTCTTGTAAGTGATTTTCAACATTCCCGAAAATGTGACTGAGACATTACTTAAATAAGTAATTGGGATTAACTATAAATACATACGGTTTTTTTTACAGTTCAAACCTCGTCCGCTATTTACTTATACAACAACAATTCCTGAAATTGTTGATTTTGATGACTTACAACAACCAATCTCTGATGATCATCAACAGATCTCCGATCAACAACACATCAAAAATGAAATAGAAAAGTTAGGTGAGTCTAAAATAATGCATAATTTTTTACTTTAAAGACCAACCAACATAATAAACTGTTGGACCTATTAAACCCGATGTCTGGTCACCATAATCCAAGCTTAGTCGTGTAGGTTTTAATGTCAATGTGTAATGTACACAAGATTTATATATTTTTCTTTAATTTGCTTTGCCCTCAGTTTCACCTCCTTATGTCTTGATACCATAAACACATCGGGATAGATACCTAAATAATAATATTGGAAGTTCATCTATGTAACTCACTTTTGTGGTATTGTCCCTGGATTCACTTTAAAGGTACATTAAAAAAATCCCTTCGTTTCGGATTATCGTGCCTTCCGAAACAAAAAGGAGTAAATATTTTAGCTACACACATTATCGATCACCCATCAAAGGATTGACCGTGCCAGGCGTTGCTTATCCCGCACATCTATACAAAATCGACAGGTGCAGCTAAGGCTACATCGAGCTCCTTTTTTTAATCAATATTAGCAGATTACTTAGTACCTAATACTAAGGTATGTAGGTATCTATAACTCTTTAATGTAATTGAATAGAGAGAAGCAGCAGTACTCATAAAAATAGTCTCTTAATTTGTTTTAGAATGTGAAGAAACATTAGATGCAAAATACACTCTAAATGCCGTGAAGAGTGAACAAGACACTCTATACGAAGAGCATGACACTCCAAATGCGGAAAAGAGTGACGCTTTATCTATACCAAGAAGCAATGAGAAATCAGATGTAGAAAACACTGAAGATGCAGTGAAAAGAGAATCAGACACTCTTTTTGAAGAGCATGATACTTCAAACGCGGAAAAGAGTGAAGCTTTAACTACAACAAGAAGCAATGAAATATTACATGTAGAAAACACTCAATACTCCGTGAAAAATGAACAAGACACTCTTTTCGAAGATCATAAGACTCCAAACGCGGAAAAAAGTAACCCTTTAACTACAAAAAGTAGCGATGAAATAGTTGACGTAGAAAACACTCAAGATGCAGTGAAAAATGAAGAAGACATGCCATACGAAGAATGTAACGGTATAAATGCGGAAAAGAGTGTCCCTTTATCTAGAACTAGTAGCAATGAAAAATTAGATGTAGAAAACACTCAAGATGCAGTGAAAAACGAAGAAGACATGATATACGAAGAGCATGACAGTGCTAATGCGGAAAATAGCGACCCTTTATCTTTAACAAGTAGCGATAAGAAATTAGATGTAGAAAACACTCAAGATGCAGGGAAAAGTGAACAAGACATGATATACGAAGAGCATGAGAATGCTAATGCGGGAAAGAGTGAATCTTTATCGTTAACAAGAAGCGATAAGAAATTAGATGCAGAAAACACTCAAGAAGCAGTAAAAATTGAACAGGAAATGCTATACGAAGAGCATGACAGTGCAAACGCGGAAAGGAGCGAACCTTTATCGTTAACAAGTAGCGATAAAAAATTAGATGCAGAAAACACACAAGAAGCAGTAAAAATTAAGCAAGAAATCCTGTACGAAGAGCACGACAGTGCAAACGCGGAAAAGAGTGAACCTTTATCTTTAACAAGTAGCGACAAAACATTAGATGTTGAAAACACTCCAGATGCAGTAAAAAGTGAACAAGTCATGCTTTACGAAGAACATGACACTCCAAGCGCAGAAAAGAGTGACTCTATTACTATAACAGGTAGCAAACTGTGTAATTCTGAGGTCAGTCTTATCGGACATAATGCTGATTCAGTAAGTAGCAGTGCACAAATGAGCAATGTCATGGAGAATATCAGTGCACAAATGAGCAACGTCATAGAGAAAAGTAGTACAGTGAAGAGATTTGTCTTAGAAATAAATAGTGCAGTAATGAACAATGTCATACAAATAAGCAATACAGAAAGGTGCAATGTCACAGATAATAGCAGTGTAGAAATTAGCAATGTCATAGAGAACAGCAGTGCAGAAATGAACAATGTCATATACCAGAGCAATGAACATACAAGCAATACTGAAGAAAATAGTAATTGCAAGCATAGTGCACAAATGAGCAATACTTTATATAATAGCAGTGCAGAAATTAACACTGTCATGGAAACCAGAAGTGCAGATATGAACGATGTCATAGAAATAAGCAATGCAGAAATGTGCAATGTCATAGATAATAGCAGTGTAGATCTGAGCAATATCGTAGAGAACAGCAGTGCAGAAATTAACACTGCTATATATAAGAGCAGTGCACATACAAGCTATACTGAAGTATATAGTCATTGCAATCGCAGTACACAAACAAGCAATGTCATGGAGAATATCAGTGCACAAATGAGCAATGCCCTAGATAATAGCAGTGCAGATATGAACGATGTCATAGAAATAAGCAGTCCAGAAATGTGTAATACCATAGAAGATAGCAGTGTAAAAATAAGCAATGTCATAGACAACAATAGTGCAAAAATCAGCAGTGCCATAGATAATATCAGTGCAGATATTAACGATATCATAGAAATAAGCAGTCCAGAAATGTGCAATATCATAGAAGATAGCAGTGACGAAATGAGCAATGTCATAGAAAATAGCAGTGCACACACGAGCAATACTCAGGAAAAGAAAAAAAAGAAAACACTTTATCTCCGCGATAAGGACGCAGATTATATTCCGCATGATTCTTCTGAAGAAGAATGTGGTGATAAACCTCTCAGCAAGAGGAAATTTAAGCAACGACTTGTGAAGACACAAGCCGAACGTGAGTTTCTATAATTCCATTCAAGATAGCACAGTAAAACACGCTTAATACGATTTTCCGCATAATACGCTTAAATTAGGTACTGCAGTCCCTACAACTGGGACTGGGAGGCATTTTTCAAACATTATATCTTGCGATGAGATGAGTGACATCAAACATCAGTAAAACAAAAATTATCTATTTGTTTTATTACATGACTCCATAGTCTCATAATAAGAGGCTTACCCGTCGTCCTAATTGGGATCGCACGATCAAACCCATCGTACGATCGTTTTATGTTTATATTGAGATTTTATGTGCTCGCACGATTACTTGCGAGGTTCAAATAGGACACTGATGAAATCTGTATGTTTGAAACTCATCGCACGATGAGAACGCATCGCACCATCGTACGATCGCTCCCAATTAGGACGACGCCTTAGTAGCTATTCTGAGTAATAAACATAGGTAGGTAACTAAACTCCCAACTTAAAGAATAACGTAGATGAAACCGCGGGGCGCAGCTAGTTAATAATATTTAAAATTATATTTAAGAAAGTATACCTAACGGGGTTTTTTAATTTTTCCAGTTACCCTTAAAGCCATCAAAGCGGCTAAAAAGAAGAAGAGAAAAACGAAGAAAAGAGAGGCAAAGCGAAAGCTGGCAATGGAAGAGCATCTAACGACAAAAAAACGCCGAGTTGAGAAAATGCCGCGCACTGAAATTATGCCCGCAACTAAAACATCTCGGTTACAAAAGCTACAAACTGAAAATGTTTCCATCCATGTTTTCAGCCATGTCAATAAATTCAAGCCAATTTTTGAAACGCCACGAATTGAAAACAAGTCTATAACAAATTTTGAGCCTCGTTTCGAAATGCCACAAACTGAAAATATGACAGCAACTAAATTCAAGCCACTATTTGAAACGCCACGAATCAAAAATATGCCCGCAACTAATATCAAGCCACCATTTGAAATGTTACAACCTGAAAACGTATCATCAACTAAATTTAAGCGTCGATTTGAAACGCCACGAACTATTCACGTGCCAGCAATTAAATCAAAACCTCCGTTTGAAATGCTACAAACTGAAAACATGGCAACTATTAAATTTAAACCACTGTTTGAAAAACCACAAAACGAAAACAAATCTACAACCAATTTTAAGCCACGTTTCGAAATACCGCAGATTAAAAATATGACAGCAACCGAATTCACGACACCGTTTGAACACAACACCGACACCCAATCTGAACAAATGCTAACAAAATCAAAGCCAACGCTTGGAATGCTACAAACTAAAAACAAGTCTGTATCTGAAGTTACACCGGAAACTAAAAACAACATCCCTCAAAAACACATGGCATATATAGTTGAAGATATGCCACAAAGTGACAGTACACCGCGGACAAAAAATACATCCGATGTTGGAAACGTTTCACAGGCTAGCGATAGCGTACTTGAAACTGAAGATATTATATGGATAAATGATAGGCAACAAACACACAGCATACCACAGGCAAAAAGCACGACAATAACTGGAAACAAACCACTAATTAAAATTGTACCACATCCTAACAATGATATAACAGAAGCTACGTTAGGACACATGACACGAAAAGAAAGCATACCACGGACTGAAAACACTGAACAAATTGAAAACATACCACTGGCAATCAATAGCGGTACAGAAGATGGTAATATAGTGGTATGGTTACAAGACATTACACAAAATCACAGCATGCCACGGGCAGAAAATACGCAAATTGCTGAAAACGTAATACAGGTTAACACTAGCGTGCCGGAAATTGGCAATATAATATTATTAGGAAACGTGCCACAAAATCAAAGCATACTACGGGGTGAAAACACGCCACTACCTGAAAACATAGTGATGTCAAACAATAGCAGACCAGAAGCTGGAAATATAATTTGGTTAGGAGACATGGCTGTAAATGACGGCATACCACTGGCAGAAAATACGCAAGTAACTGAAAACATAATACAGGTTAACACTAGCGTGCCGGAAACTGGAAACATGACATTATTTGGAGACGCGCCACAAAATCAAAGCATACTGCGGGCCGAAAACACACCAGTAACTGAAAACATACTACTGTCTAACATTAGAAGGCCAGAAGCTGAAAATATAATATGGTGGAGTGACATGTCAAGATATCCCAGCATACCACTGGCAGAAAATACGCCAGTAACCAAAAACATACTACAGCTCAATAATGCCGTTCCAGAAACTGTAAAAATAACATGCATAGAAAACATACCACCGAGTCAAATCATACCACAGACATTTAAAAATTTAAAAAATGTACCACAGGTAGACAATAGCGTGCCAGAACCTGGCATTCCATGGGCAGAAAACAAGCCAGTAACTGAAACCATACTACAGGCTAACAATAGCGACCCAGAAACTGTAAATATAACATGCATAGAAGACGCGCCACAAACTCACAGGGTACCACAGATAGAAAACACTGAATATTTTAAAAACTTACTACCGATTTACAATAGCGTGTCAGAAACTGTAAACATAATATCCATAGTAGACGTATCACAAAATCACAGCAAATCACGGTCTGGAAACACGCCAGTAACTGAAAACATACTAAAAGCTTACAAAAAAGGGCCAGAGGTTGGAAACATAATATGCCTAGAAGACACACCAATAAATCACAGCATACCACAAACAGAAAATATGTCGCAGGGTGACAGCATGCCACAGATAGAAAACATTCCACGAATAGAAGTGCAAGCTGACAGCATGCCACGGACTAGAAATACGCGGCAAGCTAAAAATATGCCCGAGACTACAAACATGCCACATTTAGACGACATGTTACAGGCCGACTTGTCGCATGCTGACACTGAGCCACGGAATGACAACATGCCAAGTGCCGATAACATTCCAAATGTAGAAAACATGGCACAGTCTGACAGCATGCCACAGGCTGAAAACACAGCTGATACAGTCAGAAATGAACAGAAATCTATAAATTACAGTTGTCGAAAATGTTCATACAAGTGTGACAGTCTAAATCAGATGAAAACTCATAATGACGGACATAATAAAAAAAGTCATTTCTGTACTATGTGTGATAAACAATACTCTACTGTAACGGCGCTAAGGAAACATATTGTGAAATTCCATTAAGCTTGTAACTAAATTAGAGATTGTCTAAGCTGAAATAAGCCACGCGCCACCTCCTCATTTGCGCATACAAGTACATTTCAAGCATGCAATAGGTACACATAAACATGCACTTATAATAATAACTGATCGACCAATTGAACGTACTAAGAGAGAAAAATAACAATGTAGGTAGCTAAACTTTTATACAAAATAATATATCAGAAAACGACTTAAATCGTGGTATAAAAAGTTGTAAAAAAACTGTCATTGGTGTCAATTCGAGCAAGCCAAATTCCGACTTAACATAACTTAAAATTAGTTAAGACGTGTCAAATTACAGATTGCTATTCAGAAAACGCCGACTTAACTTATTATGACAGGACTAAACCAAAATAAGTTAGGTCGAACTAAATTAGGTTAGAAAACGTTTTTAGCTATTCGAAACGGCCACAAAACTGTCAAAATAGTAAACGTCGAACTAAAATTAAGTCGCGACTAATTTTGTGTGGACTAAAATTGGTCGTTGAAGTAAATAACAACATTTATCGAATAAATAACGTTACGATTGACAAATTTGTAATTTTGGCTGTAGTACGGGCTGAAAGGTGTTCTGAGTGCCGGCCTTTATGGACAGATTTAGTGAAAACCCTCAGAAAAACGTGTTTTGTTAAATGTTTTTGTTTAATTTTATTGCAAAAGCAATGACGAAGGGCTTAGATTAAAACGATTAAGAGACTGTTCCAATCCATTCGTATTGCCGGATAACAAATTTAAAAAACTGTTTTGTATACCTACCAAATGACTACGACCTGCTGGACTTTCACAAACTACTCAGTCGTGACACCAATGATCGTCTCAGAGGTCACCACCTCAAATTACGCACCACCATCTCGGACAACAACCCTCACGAACATTTCTTCAGCAACAGAGTGGTCAGAGCGTGGAACAAGCCACCAAAGGACATCATCTCGGCACAGTATCAGCCAGTTCAAGAACAAACTTGACAAAAATTAGCCAATACAGAAACAGACTAAGAATAGCTGGATACAGGCATCTATCAATTGTATCAACTGCCTGCCTGATAAGTAAATAATAATAAAATACCTGTGGCAATATGCCTATTTGCACATACTAGGAGGCAACAATTATTTTCAATAAAAGTCATTTTATATCATTTACAAGTTTTATTCAAAATATATACTAGGTAGGTAGTTAAAATAGAATTTGATTCAGATTTGGCTAGAATTGTCTATACAGTTAAACCAGTTAGGAGTTTACTGTGCCTCTTCAACAAAAATTTCCTCAACTGTGTCTTCCCTCAACGCTTCAGCTAAAACTTGAGCTGCCCGCACCTTAGCACAGGCATTTTCTCTTAATGGCAGTGCAATATCTGCTCAGCTCAGAAGCCTAATATTTTCATTTAATGCTGCTGTCAGGCTATCGGCATCAGGCGGTCTTGGTGGTCTTGGGGCTTGCACCCGCTCAGGCCGGCATATACGGGGGCGGTTGGGCAGCTCAGGTTGTTGTGGCGGTGATTGATGAACTCATTGAGGATCTTCTAGCTGAGCAGGCACAGCAGGAGGAACTTCAGCAACAGCAGCAGCAGTATGTTCCATTTGGGGTCTGAAATTAACAATAAATAATTTAAGATATACAGCAAAAATATTTAATTATATGTATTACTTGGTTTTTAAAGGAAAACTTACCTGCTCTACAGTCGCAAAACCATACACAGAGGCAGGTCCTACAATTTCCAATATTTTATTGTCCAGGTCTGTTAAATCTGGACCTGGAGGACCTCCTCCAGTTCCGCTGATGGAGCCTATACTTTTCGAGCTTTTGTTTTTGTTTTGCTGCGCCAGACATCCCAATTCTAAAAATAAAAGAGGAAATACATTTCATACATAGTTAATCACGAAGTACTTGTAATGACAAACATTGAGCCGAGTAATAATTGGTATTTGGTTTCTTGGTAAAACTGGTACTCGGACAACTTTAATCTTTACATAGTCTAAAACAAAGTGACTTCCCTCTCTGTCGTGTCTGTTTGTATTTTGTGTGTTCGCTTAGATCTTTAAAACTATGCAGAGCTAGTAATTCTATTACTATATAAAGTGGAAGAGTTTGTTTTTTTGTTTGTATATTCAGACCCTCTGTGTGGACCTATTTGCGTCGGTAAGGCTTAAATTTACTAGACTTAATCCATTTAACATATTTAGACTAATAAATAGAAAGCTTATGAGATTTTTTAGTTTGGTTGAACGCGCTAATCTCAGGAACTTACTGGTCCGAATTGAAAATATATTTTTGTGTTTGATAGTCCACATATCGAGGAAGATTAAAGGCTAGTAATGATCCTGATATTCTCGCGGAATCGGGACCTGGGCGGGTAAAGCCGCAGGCAATAGGATTGGTAGATAAATAAATCTAATTCCTTTTCATCATCATCATCCGAGCGTTGTTCCCGGTTGCATCTCTCTCGAGAGCCCGGGGTCCGCTTTCCTACTTTTACGTCTCCACTTCGCACGATCCTCGGCATCCCGTGTAGTGAGGCCATTAGCACGCATATCCGATCCTACAACGTCAAGCCAGCACTTCTTGGGTCTTCCCAATCTGCCGCGGCCGGGCGGAGGCGCCATAGCAAGACATTTGTTTCCCACGTAACTAGCCGGTTTTCGTAGAACGTGGCCGTACCACCGTAAGCGGCATTCTTGCAGTTTGTCTGCAATGTCTCGGACATGAAGGCTGCCCCTGATGCGGGAGTCCTTTTACGCTATCGAAATAGCAATTAGCATAGGTAAATTGCGTCAGAAATAAGACCTACCTTTTGCCAACTGAGCATGAAGCCTCTCCACTCCACAAGCAGTTCCTTTTGCTGCGTTCGTTACGTCATAAATACATTTTCCGATACAAAACTACAACAAAACTGATTCAGACGAATTACAAACTACAAAAAGTAAACAAATAATCATAGAGAAATCTAGACGAATAAAGTACTACCAACCTCACAGCATAAACCATTCGTTCTCATTTTTTTATCTGTTAATCCAATTTAGTCCGTGTTTAGTCCTGTCATTTTCAAATTGTAAGTTTAGTTTGTGGACAAAACCGAATAGCATACAAACTTAACTTAACTAAATTAGGTCTGTTTTTGGTTAGGTTAAGTTTTAGTCGGTGGTTTGCTCGAATTGACCCCAGTACCTACCTAATGTCTACAAATCTTAGATCTGAAATTGGAATGTTATTGAAACCAAACTTAACTTATAAAACATAATAAATATTGTGTTGAGCTAACTTAAAACTGTGATTAACTCTTAGGTTTAAGCATTGATCTCAAGTACAAAGAGTAAAAAAACACAGTAATAATTCGTAATTTATTTTTTTAATGCTTTAGGCATAGCTATTAGAAAAGAGTGAAATTTTAAAGATGTTTTTTCCATAAAAAATGTTAATGTCAAAAATGTTCCTACTGTTACTTTTAATGAAGAAGATAATCGTAACTGATTAAAGCAATAGTCTATTAGATATGAGCGTTTTGTTGTTTTGAACCCAGCTTTTTATTCTAAGAGGAAAAAAAACAAGAAACTTAAGTTTTATCTATACATATATTCAATGTCCTGCCTGACTGAGAACTACAAATACATAAACGCACATCTTAAACAGCTAGTCCTAAAGAAATGAAAGGAGAGTGTGTTCTTTGTGATGTGTAGGCATCCACTACCCCTAAGTCCTAAGGGGGGTGCAAATCGGTGCAATTGAGTTTGAAACATAACAATCTTTTAACACATAGAGTAGGGGGCGGGATAATCCTATCATAGTCCTGTTTCCTGTAGGACACGCGGTTGAAGCCGCGGGTAGAAGCTAGTTTTTCAATAAAATGTTTTGAAGGGTATGTTTCTACTGAAGCGGTGCTGGGCGGAGCCAAGCGTGAATCGGTCAATCACAGCCATTCATTGCTCGAAACTACTGCGCAACAGTGGAAACTGATTGGATAGTTTACAGTCCGCCCCTCCCAGTTCCGGTTCAGTCACTGACTGAACTCTATTAGTAGTAGCACAGTATACATACAGTAGTAGGTACAGTACAGTACCTACTTGTACTATAGAGGTCAGTGGCTTCAGTGGAAACGTCCCTAATAACTACAACATTACACAATAAGTGTTCGGTGATTACTGATTGATTTGATTACACACATCGAAAGAAAATATCGATGTGTACACGATTTTTTGGATGCGTGCTGTAACATGGACCACCTAAAGCTGCAAATTCAAATTATGTACCTGATTTTTTTAGTAAAATTTAAATTTTATATTTAAAAATAGCAGGAAAAAAACCGATTTCGGAATTTGATTTTGATTCCGGCAGCGTGCTTCGTTGCTTTCCGTGCGTGTGTGCGTATATTTCGATCTGTTTATTTATTCCCGCGTCAAGTACAAAAATGGCCGTACACTTGTGCGTTTGACACACGGATTTGATGTTAGTACGATCTATAATCTGTGGATTTATCAAAAACAAAGTTTAGAATATTTTTCGCAGCACGGCATGTTTATTTTTGTTTGACTCGCAAAAAGCACGTGAATTTTAATTGTAGAGCAGATAATTATCGTATTAATTAGTTCTTAAATAATGGTAGTTGCTGAACCAATGGGAAAACCTACAGTAAAGGTATCCGGTACGTTGGATCTGCGAAATTGAGGTTATGATTATGCCCTATCCAACCTCACTAAATAAATTGTTTTCTTCCAGTATCTGATTCAGAATCGAGTATAGAAGAAACTGATGATGTTGAAAGTTCGGAAAATGAGGACCAATTAAGTGAAAATGCTGATGAAAACAGCGATTTAGAAGCTATTGGTAGTGACAACGAAAATGTAGTTTCTGACGATGAAGTTGATAAAAGGGGTACCTCAGGCAGTGAAGCCGACGAAAACATGGCTTCAGACCACGAAAGCTCTGTGTCAGATGATGAAATCTTACCTTCAGAGGCCAAAAATGACTCTAGTTCTGGTTCAGATGCTGACAATTCGGCTTCAGATGACGAAAATGATGTTCTCGTGACAAACGAAGGTTGGGCGGACTCAGTATCCAAGATTCTTAGTTCCAGTAAACCAAAAAATAAAAAGACGTTAGTACTATCAAGAGCAAAAAAACATTCAGAAATAGTAAAACAGGAAAAAGTTGAAAAACCTTCTTTTGAAGTAATTGGGGAGGCTGATGAGAAACCGGAGATCAAACCTGTTGTAAAACAGGATATTTCACTGGAACCACCAGCAAAAAGAGTTGTAAGTTTTCATACTATTTATAGCTAGCATCCTGCAGTTTTTCTTAAGGACTATATTGAGGGACACCATTATTCATTGCAAAAAATATTATGTTTTATCCATCTTTTGTTTCAGAAACATATAAAACCCTCAATAAGAGCAAAACCAAACATTTTAGAAAAGGACAGAGAAAGATTATTATCAAAAATAGCAACAAAAGGTGTAGTTCAACTATTCAATGCTGTCAGAAATCAACAGAAAACATTAGAGAAAGATTTAGATAGAAAAGACTTATCGGAAGGTAAAAAAGAGAAGATATTGAAGAAGTTTGATAAAAGGACTTTCTTGGACACACTTATGGGGAACAGCAAGTCTGTTATTGTTGATGAAGCAACCACAAAGAAAAACGAAGTAAAGGATGAGGAGAAACCAAAGTGGAGCGCTTTAAGGTAGATAGAGATAAAAAGCTTCTTTTTAGCCTACTTCAAAAACTGATTGCAAACAGGGTTCTCAATTCGACTCATTTTACATATATTGAGATACTAGCAGTGCCCGTGAATTTGTCCACCTAATTTTTTTGAAAGTATAATAATAGCCTTCCTCAATAAATGGACTTATCCAACACTGATAGATTTTTTAAATCGGACGAGCAGTTCCTGAGATAAGCGCTTTCAAACAAACTCTTCAGCTTTATAATAAATAAAATAATAGTATAGATTTATAGCTTCTTTTTTACCTACAAAATATGTGGATTATTTTCCATCATGGTTTCACTGAAAACCAACAACTCCTGGAACAAAATATGTTTTGTTATGAGGAGATTTGTGAGTTTATTATGGGTTTTTTTTTTACAGAGATGACTTCATGATGGGAGCCAAAATGAAAGATTGGGATAAAGAATCTGTTGATGAATGAAAAGAAATAAACTTTGTAAATGTCATTGTTTTTAATTTATTTAAACTTAAAACCTAAGCAAGTTTTACTTTATTATGTAAGTACAATAATTTAAAATATCTTTATATTTATTTAATAAACATAGTATAAGCATCATTGTTTATGGAATGTTGAGTTATTTGTTTAGGAAGGGTTGAATATATTTTAACGGGAAGATTCCAAACCATCGTCTCGATGGGGACATTCAATGGAGCTGTCCAACCTGTTTCGTTGCCTGGTATTATCTTCTCATTTGATGTGACAAATTCGAAATGTAGTCGCCATTTTAATGATACTGAAATGAAAATTATAACTGTGAAATTACAATGTAACAGTGTCAATTAATATTTTGGATTTTAAGACTATAATTGTGACAATATTTTAATGAGCCTCTACTTAAAATATGATTATTGGTATAATGCAACCTTAAGTGCTTGAAGGTGGAGGTAAAAAGAACAATTTACTAGTCCAAAAATTACACCAACAACTGGCTACAATAATGGCTGGCTGGCTTAAAAACAGGGTATTTACAATGAATGAATTTGGTTTCATGGAGCTTGTAATTTTGCCAGTAATTGCTACTGGCTTATTTACGAGAACAAACTATGTATAGTGGCCGGTACACAATTTTGAATTTTGTATTTTTTGTATTCTTGTATTTTTTTAAAATTTTGATGTGGAAGGGGAAAGCTCGCGCAGTACATGTTACATGCGATTTCTATGAAAAATCGACTTTATAGAAGTCTTTATAGAAGTTTGCCGGGAATTATACAAGATGTTTTGCCCGTTTTTAGGTATTAATATAGAAAACTAGTTGCTAGTTAAACAACTAACCTTCATCAATATCAAAAGCAGGAGTAATATGCAATGGTATAGGCAGAATGAGCTGTGAATGTGTAAGTCCAAGTGTGACCTCATGGTATCTAGCAACCGTCATTGATCTGCTGCTGGTATCTTTACTGGCGTTTTTTGGGGGAGATTTCGATTTTATTACCTCTTCTGGCTGAAGTGATACAGAAACCTGTAGAATAAGCAGTTAACATAATTAATAATTGCAGGATGTTGCACACATCACCATCTAGTCCAAAACTAAGCCACAAAAAAGCCATAAAGCTAGGCTATACTTTTTTTGTAAATACTATATTATTTTATAGAGACACCCTGCATAAACAAATATTTATGGTCAGCGTAAATATTCTTCCTGGCAGAAATTGAACCCACAACCTTCTGCATTGCAGTCGGGCGGGGGCCCGATGCGCCACAGAAGACTTCAACAAATTAATTTGATTAAATGAGAAGAATTAAATTACTATATCTCCATGTGGCTACATATTATACAGTAATGTAAAATAGGCATTTTTACTAATTTAACTTACTTGCATACAATTTACAGTCCCAACAGAGAAATCAAAAGTGCCAACTATATCTTCTCCCAGTTTGTAGGCTGATTTGAATAGACAAAACCTGCCGACTTTTCCTCTTGTGTTTGTTATCATGTACGAGTTTGGACTTCTTCTTGCTGTGAGATTCTGGAATGGTGATAAATGGTCATTGTTGTTAGTGCAAGATTGGTCATAATTTGATGGGAGTTTTGGAAGTATTATTATAATTGACCGAAAGATGATGGCTGTGGCAGTGCCTAAAAGCCAAACTATTTAGTATTTGTTAACAATTCTAAACTGTGTCTATATTTCTTATTTTGTATTACTTTAACAACTAAAGCCATGTACTGCAGCTAATTACATACCTGTAAAACTTGCAATGCCATAGCCAGTGGAGTTTCCACTTTCCGTTCCTCAGAAAATGGGTTAGTAGGTTGTAGTTCCTCAGTTGTTTCATTCCCACATAACGCAGCTAGGTCCTGCATATTCATTATAGGACTGATTGGTAACACTCTGAATGGTATCCGAGCCATTTTTATATGTGAGCCAACTTTCTGTGTTGCAATGGTGATCTTATATGAATATTTGACAGATGTACCTCGGTACGATGGTGGTGCTTCTATTGGGAGAGATTCTCTGTACCAGACTGAAAAGTTTAAAAATAAGTAGGTAGATGCTGCCCAACATCAAAATTTTGTTAAAATTGATAGAAAAGCTCAATAGAAAGGCTTGACTCAATACATGACAAAGTAAAATTTCATAATAGTTTTAAAGAAAATTATATAGGATTTCTTCGATATCCGATTTTACTTACAAGTTTTTGTTTCTCCAAGTGGTATGGTTAGGTCACAAAACAAAATTTTAGGTTTTGTATGAAAGACCACATCTCCGATATCACAAGAAGTAAGTTCCAGCGACGTAGATTTGCCTATTGTTGGTGTTTTGTCACCCGTATTGCCAGATGTGGAGTAGAAACAGTGTATTTGTGCCGATGCCCATGCTAAGTTCTCCAGCGTGTCACTGTCGAATTATTGAGTTAAATTGCAGTTAATTAATACAAATGAACCTAAAAGTATAATTTATATCAATAATCAAGTAGGAACAGTTTGAATTAACGTAGGTTTATATACCTGTGGCTCTGGGAATTACGATGTTCAGGTTGGGCAGTGTAGCAGAAGGATATACAGCATTCTAAGGCTTCCCCAGCAAGATATACTGTCCCTGTAGTTAACTTAGCAGATAATTCTATCATTTTTCATGAAATTCTACAGTAAAACTGAAAAATCCATCCGAAAACACAACAAACGAGAAAGTCGACAAATTGCCTGACATTGACAAGTTAGCTATGTCATGTCAGTTTACTGTCAATTTCACTTTTTTTTAAAAGGGCCCGTTACTCAGATAAAGAAGACCGTTCAAAATGGACCAGCTTTGTTCCACAGATATCTTAGTCGACACTTCAAACAATTTGTTGTAACAAATTGTTACAATCGCAAGTTATGAAATATGGATTATTCGATTGATTACGTAAACTTAGAGCCATGGTGTTGGTATTTTCGTCCTATTCTTATTAGGTTAAAAGATATTGGGTGTTAAAGTTTCACATTTTTGGGAGTTTCACACAAAACACCACCAGATGTCGTTACTTTACGGTCCAGAATTTATAAAGAAAAAAATTATTTTTAATTATTAAGATTACTGGTGAAAAAGCGCGGGAAACATCGTCAAGGCCGGTTGTGTTTTCTGGATAAAATTTTTCCAAAATTGATTTAACTTGTTCAGGAGTGTAGGTTGTTGTATTTATCAGTAAATTTTATTTCTTATTTGTGTAAATATAATATTTAAAGTGTCCTGTACTTGAGGTAAGCGTGTATAATAGTTTTTCTTTACTTATGGATGAAGCAGACGATCCCGGAGGGGGCCAAGTCCCTGATCCGGTTTTGTTTGTAGATATAGTAGATGAATCGAAAATGGATACTGGAACGCGTTCGTCGCCGGCGTCGCCTTCGACCTCTGGTCGTAAGCGTAGTAAATCGTCGGAAAGATGCAAGGATTGTAACAAGCGCAAGAAAAAAAATTCTACTAATAAAGTGGGTCAGCGCGCAAGTTGTAATTGCACACATAATGTCACAGAAACAATTCATGTAAGAGCTCCCAATCCTAATCCAAATCTTAGTACAGAAAACAATTTAGCTGTAAATACTCCTACGCAACCAAACATACAGGAAGCTAACGATGGGATTGTCCCCCGTCCAGCCCCTGTATCCAGAACTTTATTTGAATCGACTGATTGTTTACCATTTGTAGTTCATGTACAGAGAGTTGTTGGTTCACCGAATGATAGCACCGGTTTTCATCCAGTAATGTTTGGTAGATTCTTACAAAAATACAATTTTCCCAGTATTATACAAGGCAGTGTAAAGAGAATTGGACGAAATAGAATAGCCATGTCATTTTCAAACTATTGCGATGCAAACAACTTTTTGAATCATAATAGTTTGGCCCCAAATGATCTCAAAGCATTTATTCCTACCTTCAGTATTACTCGCATGGGTTTAATCAGGGGGGTGCCTTCTGATTGGACAGATGACGAAGTCACACAAAACATTAATGTTCCAATTGGTTGTGGCAAAGTTTTAAAAGTGAGACGACTAAACTATAAAGTAATGGTGGAAGGTAGTCCAGTTTGGAAACCGTCCCAAACTGTGGTTATAACGTTCGATGGGCAAGTACTTCCTAAACGTGTGTTTATTTGTTACAACGCTATAAATGTAGAATTATACACATATCCAACAATTCAATGTTTTAATTGCTGTCGATTCGGGCATACAAAGTTACAATGTCGCTCTAAGCCAAGGTGCTTTAAGTGTGGTCTTGAACACACTGGGGAATCTTGCACACAAGATGAACAACCATCTTGCTGCCTCTGTTCAGGTTTTCATTATGCCACAAATAAAGAGTCATGTCCAGAACATACTCGCCAAAAACAAATTAAAAGAACTATGGCCGAAAATTGCTTATCATATGCTGAATCTTCCAAACTACATCCACCAGTCAATAAATTATATTCAAGTGTAGTTGCGTCCTCTCCTCCTTTACCTTCATCGTTGCCTACAATATCTGAAAATAATGCTCTCCTCAACAATAGGCCCTCAAATTCACACAATAAAACTGTCTTTATGAAACCTCGCTCCCCACCTAGAATGGCTAAAGGGTATGATCAAATCACACATAGAGAACTCATTAGAAATTATGATATGCCTGAGCCTAAAAATGGCTCTGCATTAATACAAGAGTCATACCAGGAAAATTCTATTCCTGTGAATAGTGAAACCTCTACTTCAAATATTATTATTCAACTTATAAGATTTTTGACCACTTCTAAGTTAATACCGTCCCACGATGCCCAAATGCTTGAAACTTTCTTAACAGTCTATACAAATGGCCAATTTAGAGGCTATAATACAGTGGAACTGCCATAGTGCAAGTTCCAAAAAATATGAATTTGTAAATATTGTAAATAGTTATAAACCCCTTATCCTAGCGTTATCTGAAACCTGGCTTCAGCCAGGTTTAGTTTTTAAGATTAATGGCTATTCATGCCTAAGAGATGACCGTGCCGATGGAAGAAAGTATGGTGGCGCAGGTCTACTTATTAAAAATGGTATTCCTTATAAAAAAATTAATTTCCCTCCCCATTCTGGTAATTTTTGTATTATAGCTGTCTTTGTCTTAAATATATATATAGCGTCTGTATATATTCCACACCCTAGTGTTAATATTTTAAAAGAGGTTAAATCTTTATTAGAACTCCTACCCAAACCTTGTCTAATTTTAGGAGATTTTAACTGTAGACATTTATCTTGGGGCAGTTCTGAGACTGATTGTTATGGTCAAAATCTTATGGATATAATAGATTCCCTAAATTTGTGTGTCTTGAATGATGGTTCGCCGACTCGACTACCTGTTCCTGATGAGGGTCCTAGTGCCCCAGACCTTTCGTTTTGTTCACCTAATTTGGCTTTATCCCTTTCATGGCAGGTCTTAGACCATGCATTTGGCAGTAATCATTATCCTATTAAGATTACAACTCCAACATGCAAAAAACTAATACAACAACCAAGAATTTCTACGACTAAATATAAAATTATTGACAAAAAATGGAATGATTTTATTGATAATGTAAATAGTAAGATCCCTAATCTCCCGAATAACTCAAATAATGTCCAAATTCGTGCTAAAGCTTTTTCAGATACACTTATCGACGCAGCGAATGACACATTTCCTGTTAAAAAAAATCCTAGTGGTTATTTACCATCTCCACCTTGGTGGGATGACGAATGTTCTAGGGCTTTCGCTGATCGTAAAGAAGCGGAAAAATACTATTGTAGAAACATGACTACGGAAAATTATATTTCATATATAGAACTTAAAAAGAAAACGAAAAAACTATTTAGAGAGAAAAAACGTAATGGATGGAAAAAGTTTTGTTCAACATTAAACCCAAATACTCCTCCATCATTGGTTTGGCAACAAATTAGAAGATTTAAATCTGGTATGACCCCAATTAGCAATCCTTCACTTCCTTCCTCCATGGAACATGCATTTTTGAATCAAGTAGCACCCTCTTATGTTCCTCCTTTTATTGAGCCTGCTCAGAATGTACCTGATGCACGTTTAGTAAGTCACGATTATGATAAAACTACTTTGTCTTGTCTTTTCTCTTTAGAAGAGCTTAAGGGAGTTCTGTCTGGACTTAAAGATAGTGCTCCGGGTATGGATAATATCCCTTACTCCTTTTTGCAACATCTGTCGGAGGATTCGTTGTTATATTATTTGGATATTGTTAATTCTTTTATTACTTCTAGAAATATTCCTCCAGAATGGAAAACCCAAATTGTAATCCCAATATTAAAACCAAACAAAGATCCAAATGAAATAACTTCATACCGTCCTATTGCTTTATCATCAGTCCTTTTGAAAGTAACAGAGCACATGATTAAAAATAGATTGGAGTGGTACATAGAACACAATAGTCTTTTAACAAGTTCACAATTTGGGTTTAGAAAGGGTCACAGTACCATGGATAGTTTGAGTATATTTGTAACTGATATCAGGCTAGCATTTTCACATAATAAAGCTGTGGTAGCAGCCTTTTTAGACGTAAAAGCTGCATATGATAATGTCAACTTGCATCTATTGAAAAATAAATTAAAAGATTTAAATGTCCCTTTAATTTTGACAAACTTTATATTTAATATACTAAATGAGAGATCTATTAAGCTCAATAATGGTTCGGATAGCCGCCTCATTTGGAAAGGAATCCCTCAGGGATCTGTTCTTAGCCCACTTCTGTACAATATTTATGCACACGATTTAGAGAGAATTTTTGAAGCATCGGTAAACGTTCTGCAATATGCTGACGATTTATTACTTTATTCTATAGACAAATCCATTGAAACTGCAAGTATAACTCTTACAAATGCACTCACACACCTTAAAGTATGGTTAGATAGTAATGATTTAGAATTGTCTATTAATAAAAGTCAAGTTGTTGTATTTTCAAGGGCACGTTCGATTCCACCTGTATCTGTAACATATAATGAAACTCAAATTCCGATAAATAATAGCGCAAAATTTCTAGGGGTTGTTCTTGACTCCAATTTAAAAGGGCTTGACCATTCTGAGTATGTGATATCAAGATGTGAACGTTCTGTAAATATATTGAGGTGTTTATCTGGAGTTTGGTGGGGTGCCCACCCATGCACCCAAAGATTGGTTTATAACGCTTTAGTGAGAAGCGTCATGGACTATGGAACATTCTTGTTAGAACCGTGCAGTGCAGCTGGACTTAAGAAACTTGACGGTATACAATCAAAATCCTTAAGAATAGTTTCTGGGGCGATGAAGTCGAGTCCGATAAACGCCTCGTAAGTTGAGTGTTCTGATCCACCGTTGTCCCTCAGACGTCAATATCTTTGCGATCGCTATTTCTTTAAAGCTTTGCAGTTTTCTAATCATGCTCTAATTGCCAAAATTAGAGATTTAAACGATCAAATTAGTTCCTCAACATACTGGTCCCATAAAAAAATTCCTTGTCTAGTTGAAAGTTATCGAAAATATTTAGCTATTAATTCTCCTACTTATCGATCCCCTCGAGTTTCACTTTACAACAATAATTTTGAATCATTATTAATTTCTCCAAATATTTGTTTTAATTTAAATATAACCAAAGACATGTCTGAGGCTGAGGCAGAATTTCGACATGTCACTGATGAAAAGTGGCATGGCTGGAATTACGTATTTAGCGATGCTTCTAAGCACAATGAGGACGAATATGTAGGAGTGGGTGTCTATCATCAACAATATAAAACTATTCAGCTAACGAAACTTCCCCCTGAAGCTTCAGTGTTTTCTGGGGAATGTTTAGGTCTCTTACAATCTTTAGAATATATAATTCTAATGAAACTTAAAAAAACTGTAGTGTTTACTGATTCAAAAAGTTCTTTACATGCAATAGCTAAATATCCGTTTAAACCACAACCATATTTGCCGGTCTTATTTAAGATTAGACAGTTGTTATATGAATGCAGGATGAAGAACTATGTTGTCGAATTTGCTTGGATCCCTGGGCACTCGGGGATTAAAGGGAATGTTAGGGCAGATAATTTGGCGAACGATGCTATAAAGTACGGCGACAACACCATCCCATATTTTTATAATTATTGTCAAGACCTAGCCAATTTGTCTGTAACTTATCTTCAAAAATCATGGGATAGGATGTGGACTGATAGCACCGTTACCAGAGGAAAACATTTGTACTTAATCCAGCCAAAAACGGGTAGAAAACCTTGGTTCTGTAAGGCTACATTTGACAAACGTGCAACATCAGTTCTGATTCGAATGAGGCTGGGTCATGTGTGTACACCCGCACACCTTGCTAGGTTTGGTATTGTGGACTCTTCATCTTGTGAATGTGGCAATGACGTGGGTGACTTAAACCATATAATTTTCTCGTGCCCTTTGTACGATAGATGTGCTTTCTATGATTCCCTGATCTCCTGCAAAGTTTCATTTCCGACAAATATTCATTGTTTATTATGTACAAATGATTTACATATTTATGCCATAATTGCTTCTTACATATCTCATAATAATATTAACATTTGATATAATATTTATTTAATATGTACGATTTATTTCTATCTCTCAATCTATTCATTTATTTTTATCCTTTTCCTTTATTTTACCTCTCTCCTGACCATATCCTATTCAAAATTTCCGAAAGTAGGTATATTTTTTCGCGCAAAATGTTTCCTCGTTTTAATAAATAAAATAAAATAATAATAAATATAACAAAAATCTCAAAACAACGAAATGAAGAAAAAACCTGCTTGCTATTAGACACGACACTGGTAGATGTGCGAAGCAAAGTCTCTTCGTGGATCGACGCCATCAAGGAAAAAAAAAAAAAAGATTACTGGTATACCAATTCAGATTTATGGATATTCAAGACAAATAACGACATCTAGTGGTGTTTTGTGTGAAACTCCCAAATGTGAAACTTTAACACCCAAATATCTTTTAACCTACTAAGAATAGGACGAAAATACTAACACCATGGCTTTAGCTCGCTTAAATCAATTGAATAATTTATGTCTCGTAATTTGCGATGGCACATAAAATAAAATTAAGATACCTCTAACCCCCAGGTAAAATCCCTAAGGAAAAACGCCGATCTTCATAGTAGGCCCCTTTCTTGAGTTTCGTGTAAAATGACCTTTAATCACGTTCCGATTCACAATCGCATTCAATAATGTAGAAATATCGAAGCTTTTACGTGTGAAGAAACGTAATCGTTAACGAATGGTGAATTTGAAAACTCGTGAATTTGTTGATTTTATTTTGCAAATGATAATTTTAACAAAATGCTTATATCAGATGGCATAAATCACGGTAAATTACAATCTATTATTGTTGGAGAACTAAAAAAAGCTGGTCTCAAGCACAGGTTGAAGAAAATAATTCTAAAAAGTGTAAAAGTGAGTAGATTCCTTCGTTTCCGGAGCATTAACATGTTCATAGAAATATTGTTCCCAAACGATCTTTTTTTCTAGGATCAAAAGACGGTGTTTGGAGCGCCTCTCACGAAAGTTCCATCTTGTAGTGTTATTTGTTGTGGAAGTACACTGAGTGTGCCTATGGTAGTGACCGAAATGTCTTCTGTACTCAGAAGTAATGCACATATCGAAGGGTTATTCAGAAAGGCGGGCTCACAGAACCGGCAAAAGGATATCAAGGTACCTTTGGAAAAACATTACAGCTTGTTTAATACAAAAGTCACAATTAAAATTCTGAGTACAAAATCACTAAAGGCTTCTAAAATACAGTAACTGAACCTCACGATTTCACCTGCGTAAGTCCCGATCCCGCCAGAATAACGGGATCAAAAGTAGTCTATACGCTTCCCCAAGGTCCCATCTATCTCTATACTAAAATTCATGAAAATCGATTAAGTGGTGTCGGCGTACATATCAGACAAACATAGTTACTTTCGCATAATATAATATTAGTAGGGAGGTAGGGATAGTTATGATATTTATTAGAGATGGGCCGACTAGGGGTTCTGTCGACTAGTCGGTTCCAAAATTGCCAACTAGTCGGTTCCAAAATTGCCGACTAGTCGGAAATGCAGATCAATATAATTCCCAGATATTTGGGTTAATCATGACCACTCGGCGATTGTTAGTATTTTTAGATAAATTTGCACTTCGAAAGCTGTAAGGAAACTTCCAAAAAATGTTTAAATGAAAATAAAAGTTGGAAAAAAATATTCATGGAGCTGAGGCATAGTTATGACATTTTAGATGTTTGATGTTAAGATGATGTATGTAGGCTATGACGTGTTTTGTATACGTTTTTCTGACTATCCACCTTCTTACTGAACTATTAATTCAATTAAATATTAGTTTTATTGCATAATTGTTAGTTGATGACTAGTCGGCCCATCTCTAATATTTATTTACCTATTAAGGTAAATAAATATTAGAGATGGGCCAATGGGGATGGATGGTGATGGAATCTGAATAAATCTGAACAACTCATTAGAGTTGTTCAGATTTATTCAGATTAAAATACCATTGTTGTACACCCTTATAATTATTTCAGCGATTATTAGATGCCGGAGGCTGTGTATCAGACGGTCACCACCCAATCGATGTTGCGAGTGTACTGAAATTGTACCTACGCTGCTTACCCGAGCCCCTGATCAGTGCAGAGGTCCAGGACCTTTTGTTACGATGTAGGATTACAGCCGGAGAGGACGCCCTCAAACCAATACTGCACACATTGTTACTGTTGCCCGTCTTACATGTACATTTGCTACATTATATTATGGAGGTAGGTATTTTGTTTGATAATATCATTTATTGGTGATGTCTTAACATATTCCATGGACCTTCTATGTGAAATGCGGCTTTTAATATTTAAGCCAGAGCGCTGACCATATTGTTATTTCTATGATAAAAATGAAAAGTCAATAGCTGCGTGTGCTAAGTCGAAGAATGACGCTTAAAACATATAATGGAATTTTAGAAAGCCTATGTTATCCCTTTGCTAGGCAAAGACTTGACTAATGTTTACAAGCAGTCTGGTCCGAATCTAGGTTGGCTCAATCTCCATCAAATGTATCAAGTAAGTATGTATGTATGTAATGTATCATATAACACCTGATGATAAACTATAAATAAATTTAATATTTTCAGTTACTTAGCTTCATAGCATCGAAACACAAAGAGAACTTAATGGATTCGTCGAATTTAGCCATCGTCTTAGCACCGAGTATAATGCCACTACCGGCGGCGGCATCGGCGCAGAGACTTGAGCACCATGTTGCACTTGTAAAGGTTAGTAAAGAGTTTAGTAAAATATGGAAACCCTACTATAATATTTACTAGCAGATTCACGCGGCTTCACCCGCGTATGTCCCGATCCCGTGGGAATATCGGGATCAAAAGTAGCCTATGTTACTCAGGGTGAATGTAGCTTTCTAATGGTGAAAGATTTTTTTAAATCAGTCCAGTAGTTTCGGAGATTACCCCCAATATACATACATACATACATGTTACCAACGTTACCTCTTTATAATATTAGTATAGATAGATGGGGCCTTGAAGAAGGACTTACGCTACTTTTTTTTACGGAAATTTCCAAATCAAAAGTAGCGTAAAGGTTTCACCTGCGTAAGTCGCGATCCCGTAAAAATTTCGTCTATCTCATCTATCTATCCCTCATCTATCTCTATACAAATGGTGGTGGTCGCCTTATCTGTCGGTATCTTGATGCTAGGGTATTTTAAAAAGGTTACCTTATCAGGGTATGTTTCTTGTTGTTTTTTTCAGATATTCATTGAAAACGCGAAGCATATAGGACTCTTAACTGACGACCTTATGAGCCAACTAGACGACGATTCTGATGGATATCTGGCAAGGAGGAAAAAGAGACGAAGTGGTTCCTTTAACCGTAAGTGTGACTGTAAAGGCCTGACTACACTACCGCACGGTGCGACGCTCGCTGCGTTGCGTAAAACTCTTAAACGTTAAAGGAAAGGCCGGGGCGGGGACTGGCTACTTTAGTATGAAACAGTATGGACGCGGCACGGACTGTAATTGTCTTCATTTCGCAAAGATCTAGCATAAAAGCTTGCCAAAAGGTAGGTCGTCGTCGCGTACGGGAGAAGAGCTACGGTACCGTACCACGGCATGGCGTCGTACCGTATCAGAGCGACACGGTACGGTTATTTTCTTCTTATACTTGTGGTATGGTGGTGCTGGGACCAGGCCTTAAGCAAAGGCCTGGTCACAACACCAAAAGTCTAGTGGTGGTGTTGGTCTAGCTCGAAAGTACGCAATCAAAGTGGCGGAAATATCAACATTTGCTGGGCACCTATTCTCGAGGATAGTCTCCATTCTCTTTCTCCATACAAACGTAGTTTACATTTTCCTCCCTGGACAAAGACATTAGAGCAAATATGTTTATGCCATAAAACCTATATCTGTCATGACAATTCATCTACCTTTTTATTTAATTTTATTTTCTAATTAAAATATCCAGGGAGGAAAATTTAAACTATGTTTGTATGGAGAAAGAGAATGGAGACTATCCTCTTAATAAAATGTCTCAATTATGCCTCAGCATTATTCAGTTGCAGTTCAGCATTATTCAGTTGCAGTTCAACATTATTCAATTGCAGTTCAGTTGCAATTGTAATACAATTTTATATCATTTTAGTACGGGAATCGTGGGGCCCTGGAACAAAAGAAATGAAAGGTTTCTTGTTTTTCACAGGTATGTTCAGTGGTCTACGCAAAATGGTCTCCGGTAGTGTGAACACGCCAGCCACTGTCCGAGAAAATGGCAAAACGCCGGTACTGAGCAAGTCTGCTGCTAAACGCAAGTTCGACACATATGAAGGACTTTCTGCCAAAACTAAGTAAGTTATTGACTTTACTTTATAAACTAACACGATTGGTCATTTTATATTTCCCGGGTCTTAACCGCGTAATTTTTAATTTTCTTACCTCGACGTTTCGACCATGTTACTAGGTTCTATTGAATCTACTTCATAGAAAGGTGGTAACTATCCCACTAATATTATAAATGCGAAAGTTTAAATGTTTGTTTGTATTCCCGCAGGATCGGGACATACGCGGGTGAAACCGCGAGGTGCTGCTGGTATTATAAATACGAGAGTGTAGAGGTTTCTTTGTTTGGATGTTTGTGTTTCAATCACGCAAAAACTACCGAACCAATTGCGATGAAACTTGGCATGCAGATTAATATGCATTAACATATTGGATTAATATACGTAGGCACTTTCCTGTCCCGACAGTTCCACGGGATCGGGACTTACGCGGGTAAATCCGCGAGGCGCTGTTAGTAAAAAAAAACTAATAGTTCTGCAAACAGTAGACCTCTGTTTGAATAATTTTGTTCTTAAATAAATCATTGTATTTTTCAGGAAAGAAATAACTCAAAACCTGGCACAGAAGGAGCTTAATTTCACACCAATGAAGATGTAAGTTTCATTTGTACTGATATTATAAAGGTTGTGTATGTGTTTGTTGCCTGTGAGTCGAAACAACATGGCTAAGAGAAGTTTCTGTGGCACTAACTGGTTTAAAAAATAAGTGATTTGTTATAGTACCTTATTAGTCTAAATCTTTTTAATTTCCCTTCTCATTGCAGGGGTATCGAAAGAAAGCGGCTACGGCTAAGCCTCATGGACTCCAGAAGCACACCAATCATCAACTCGGACTTCAGCTCTCACAAAAACTCAGAGACCAGCATCAGTAGCGAAGACCTACTGACCTCTTCCGAACATCTGTTCAGTGCCCTCGACACGATAGACTTGTCGCCCGACATGAAACAACACAAAGACTACGTCAGGATCTCCAAACAGGAATACGAGGAGATCAAGAGCAGAGTGTCGGCGATAGAGAGCAGGTTGTCGCGCGAGTTCACCGACGTGATTCCGAAGGTACAGCCGTTGCAGCAGGTGCAGAATGTCTACCAACAGACGTTAGAGGAAGTCGCCATGTTGGACTACCCCAACACGGAGCATTTGGCGCGCCGCCTCAGTAAAGAGCTCAAGATAAGACCCAACGAAGATGCCAAGATTATAAGGTCTCCAAGTGCTAGGAAGATAGGCTCTATACGACGAAGGTCCAAAGAGAATCTCACTAAATTAGTACGACACAAGTCTTGGAATGTCTCTTCTCAGTCGCAAACTAGTCATATCACTGATAGATTCTATCCTTACATAGGTCTGGGTCGGCGTCGGACTAGCACCGCCAAACCAGACCTAGCTCCACCAAAGATGCAGACGTCTAACCAATGGGATGTTTCAACAGATTCTATAAACAACTCTGACACCATTAGCAAATACAAGTTAAGAAAGAGAACAAGTCTGGTACCAGATTTTAATCCGAATAAAACTATTAACAGGCTACCGGCGCGTAGGTCCTTAAACTTAACTGTGAACAACAGTTGGGAGAATACTGTTTCGGAAAATTCTATGAATAACACGCTGAATTCTAGTAGCAAGTCGAATACGTCTGATCAGAGATTATATGTGAATGTAGGCAGGAGATATCCGAGTAAACTTCCAAAGCCGAGTCCTACGAAAGTGCAACAGAAATGGCGTAGCGCTGCAGCTTTCTTTATGGACAAGACTGGGGAAGTCGATAGCTCTGGGCAGACTGGCCGACCTTCAGTGAACAAACTTAGAAAGAATGCAGGCGCGGTTCTCGCTAAAGCAAAAATGTTTGAATCGAGCTCAGATATATCGTCTGAAAGGAATGATAAAATAGCTCACGCTGGATTTGCGAGGAAGCCGAGAATAAGCGGTCAATACCAAAGCAGACCGCCGAAATTAGCTGAAACAAAACCAAAAACGTTAATCAATATCAATGAAAATTCAATACGGAGCGTTCAAGTACGGTCGGTAAGACACGACATTGATGTTCACGCTACGAAATTTCGAGTAAATGGTCAAAAGACTGAAATAGACGGGCGAGCGAATACAAAAACGACACCAAAAAAGAAAATACTTTCTCCTCCCAACAACGTGACATTACGGACACCACAAATACCGACTTTGAAAAAGGCGTTAGTAACTCCCAAGTCCCGGCCACAGATGCCAACGAATGACACAAGGAAGTTAAATACCCCCATGAGGGCCATTCACATATCGCCAAGAAGAAAGTCTCCTAGACAAAAATATCAACGCCCATACAATTAATTATTTTATATTAGACTGTATTTTATTTTTTTACTGTTAAATATTATTTCTTTATTACCTATTGAGTTAAAACAGCATGAGTTACTCATGTTTAGGTATGACAATAATTTAGAATGAAGTGGCCATGTATATTAAGTGAATTATTTTAATAAACAGTGATTTGATTTACATACATTGGTTTTTTTACAGAACTAATTAGTTTTCCTAAGATCTGATATGAAAATACCTTGAAGGCCGAAATGAACTTGGTTTACTTGCCTTTGGGTCAAACAGGTTTCTAAATCAATGCTTGAAGAGTCGGATTTTGGCAGTGGTGTCAAGAGAAATAGTATAGGTCAAGCATAGCTGCGCTAGTGTGCCTGTGAATATAGTATTTACTCCTGTATGACGGTATTAGTCTAGTGGTAGATAGTCCGACTTCCATTCCGAAGGTTGAAGTTTCGAATCTCGTTCTTATGGCGAAAGACACCATCGCGAGGAAACCCGCGTCTTAAAAGCACGTACAATAGTCCAATCGTGAGGCTACGTACGGAAAACGCTCAGCGAATTTTATAGGTAGGTAGGTAGGTACTTATACCATCAGCGCCATAGCGCATCACCGCTTGTGGCAGAACCTAACTACCTGAACCTAAACTGTCCCCAAATTCACCCTTCTTCAGATTTCAAAACTGAGAATGTTGGCAAGCGAAGCTTGCGGGGCATAAAACTATTCCCAGTCGTTCTCTTATCAGTATCATAGCAACATTCCCACTGGCAAACATACACACCTTTATCGGGTTACCTACGATCTGGGTGTGTTGAACAAGCTGTTACAATCGGCTTGGTACACACTAAACGAATTAGAAGATTGTGATAGATAGCTAATCTGCACCCGTATTGTCTAATAACTTCCTTTAAGAGGATAGTCTCCATTATCTTTCTCCATACAAACGTAGTTTAAATTTTCCTCCCTGGATAAAGACATTAGAGCAAATATGTTTATGCCATAAAACTTATATCTGTCATGCATGACTATGCATCTACCTTTTTATTTTTTCATTTTATTATTTTTTAATATTAAAAATAAAATTATTAGAAATAAAACGAAAAAAATAAAAAGGTAGATGCATTGTCATGACAGATATAGGTTTTATGGCTTAAACATATTTACATAATTAGGTAATAAAAAAAATTGATTAATTAAAATAAAATTAATAAAATGTCTTTATCCAGGGAGGAAAATTTAAACTACGTTTGTATGGAGAAAGAGAATGGAGACGATCCTTTTAAATGGGCATTTTGCAGAACATTACGTTCAGGACGTAACTCAAATCAGCAATGTACTGCATAGTGCCTATGAACCTGAGTTATCTAAACCGTCTATCTATCTATACTAATCTACACTAATATTATAAAGAGAAAAGATTTGTATTTATGTGCGTGTGTCTGTATGTTTGTTATGAATTAACTCAAAAACTACTGGGCCGATTTCAAAAATTTTTTCACCATTAGAAAGCTACATTCACCCCGAGTAACAAAGGCTACTTTTAATCCCGATATTCCAACGGGATCGGGACTTACGCGGGTGAAACCGCGGGACACAGCTGTCTATATAGATAATACGAGTGCAGTTCAGTCAGTACTATCATAAAAATAGTCCAATACCTTTGCCTGTTTGTGAATTAGAAGATAAGATAGATTCTAGTAAAATAAAAAACAAACTGAAAGTACATTTTTTAAATTTATTAAGAGACTAATTAATGAGTTTTAAATCGTAAATATTATAGGGAACTAACAAAGAAGGAAAAATAAAATTCCAATATATAATATTATATGATGTATATCACGGCTTTTACAGTGGTATTCGTGTCTAAACAAAATATCCTGTTTTGAAATTAAATAAATTAGAACATACTGACAAATAAATAACAATTTCCACATACAATTTCAATATGTATAAAGCATTGGCGCCACATTTAAATTTTGATGACAAACTACAATGTATAAATAAGTCACAATAATTCTGAACATGGGTATTCAACTAAAATATTTTCACTTACACATTTAGCGATGATCACAGATTTGAGGATTATAAAAAAGCAGATTCAGAACATACCGTGCTATGGAGATACGATTCAACAATTGGAAACTTGCAATAGTGATTGATTGATTACAGATTAATTTAGATTTTAGAGCTTATCGGCTAAACTTATCACTATCAGCACTCGGGCCGCTCACTCAACGGCTCATACCTTTCTTAACATTGCTTCTCGATCGATATCAATACCAAAATTTAAATTAACAATATATAATAAAATATCAATTGTACCTAAGATCTGTTCCGAGTAAATACGCACAATCCATCTTAATATACAGCCGCGAGGCCGCGAGGGCTAATGATATCTCCGGACTAACTAGTCTAGTATTATAGGCTAGTGGCTCACAGGAGTCGTACGTACTGAGCTGTCGGTCCGATCGCCGGCCGAGGCTCCAGCGCGACCTTTACGTACCTACTTCATAATTAAACATACTACAGTCGGCAACAAAACGCGTATAACCAACGTACAGTTATAAAATAGCTATCATTAGAAAGTTTTAAGCTGAAGAATGGAAGAAAGTTCATAGCATGCTCACACATGCGAGCAATCTCTTGGAAGGCTTCGGCCGTGATTTGTCGCCACTCACCGGTCTACATCGTATCGCGGACTCATCCGTATACGTAGACCGCTGTGGTCAATAAGGAAGACGGGTCAGAACTGTAGCGTCATTCATACCATGGGGTAAAGCCACCTCGCTCCACTACCGTCTCTCACTTTCACCCTGCTGACTTTAAAAGATACATAGTCACGAGTGAATATGTATCTTCTAGACATAAATTCACTTTACCACAGTGCTCACACACTCACCATCATTAGGTGAGGGTTTGCCCACTGTTAAAAAAAACTGATTTTCTTCTTCAAACTTGGAAGTTTGGTACACTTTCCATGACCTGACCTACTGTTTGAGTTGTAGGAGTTAAGCTCAAAATACACACTGACACTTATACTTTACCTAAAACAGACCACACATGCATGAATTTATTTTTATGTGTGCTGTAGGTGTGGGCTATTTTAGGTAAAGTGTCAGTGTAAGTGTCATCGTGTAGTTTGACTTAAAGTTTCTGATAAATCGACAATTTTAAAACTGCACGGATATCAACTTTTGTTGCCCGACTGTAGATGTTGCGATCCATAATAAAAATATAACCATACAAATACATTAATTACTACGTTCTCGATTATTGTGGGACATAGATATTTACAAAGCGCATCAGGAGCGCCAGAGTAGTTAGGCGAGGCAGACTCCTATCTGAGATGAGATACGGGGCGCCCACACCCTCTCACATCCAACATTCCAAGTACAACTATCTTTACTAACTAAAACACTTCTCAACAATACTTTATTGTCAGGAGAGCTAAACAATAAACGTTCCACGGTTAAATCATCATCTTTTTCATAGTCAAAGTGTTAAAATTGCATGAACGATAATGTCCAAATGTTTATTTATTACAATAGCCATCCTGACCGATACAGTCGCTGTGGTTCGAGAATTACAACTAAATACGATTCATTAAATACACTTTTTTTTTTGGAAAAACAAAAAAAAAATTAAACAAAAGATAAATTCCTCATGATTATGAAACTATGATATTATAACATTATATTATACGCCTCTACCAGTACATCTTACAAAATGATTAACATTATTTCTAAATGTCGTGATCTCTCGATATTTTACGGTACGATTACAAATTGGGAATGCATGATACTACTCGACGAAATACAGTAATTATTTAAGTACCGATGATTAAAAAATTCCCTACATACAGTTAGCGTAAACGTTCCAAATAGTTTTTTTGTCAAATATAATGTACAAGGATGATGAAAATATAATTTATGGCCATGTCGAAAACGCAACCCGTCAAATTCATTTTTATAAGGGAAAACTCAAGAATAATTGAATAACGGCTCTCACATTTAAACTTGGGCTAGTAGCAAAGCCTAATAACATTTTTAAGTAGTAAGAAAGTAAGAATTTAAAAATAAGCTTAAGGACATTGTTAGAACCTGTGACATAAAGCTGTGTCTCAGATTTTTCCAAGCTTTACTGGTTTGGGCGGAAGTTGGCCGTAAATCTATTTGCACTATGATTGGCCTTCCCTTTATAAAAAACCCCAAACTCGGCATTTACGCTACAAAAGCAAATTTGACGGGCACCCAATTCCACATACCCATAAGAAAACGGTTAGACAAACGCGTAAATAGCCGCTACGACGACCGATTACATCAGCGACTCCCGAATTTAATACAATACGAAGTTTTAGATAATAAACATAATCGAACTAGAAAGAGATGAGAGGCGAACCCGACGTAACGTCGCGCGCGGTCCGTGAGGTACTTCCCATCGCTCGGGGTCACCAGTGGAACGGAATCAGTCGTTTCTTAGTCAAACACAACGTACAAGGCCGTAACACGAAGTCTCTTTCAAACTATATCGGTGTCGCTTGATAAGCGCGATATATACTCGCCGGTAATTACCAGAAAATTTCAAACTTTACCCCCCTTCCTTATAAACGATGGTTAACAGATGACTAAGTTTTGTAACGTTTACTTCTGTCTGTCAACTTGAAACTTCATGTTACAGTAAAAGATAAACGATACATAGTTTATGCAGCTGTTAATCATCGTTTGTAAGTAAGGGGGGGGGGGGGGGTGTTTATTTACACATCCTCTTACAGAATTTACTCTCGATGGTATCGAAAATTTCAATTTACAGCGAAAGCATCCTTCGTGTAACTACCGCGACATTAAAAACGTGTATCAAATCAAACAAGTACAAAAATCTTTATGCATAATTAAACTAGTATATAATAGTTACTAAAAGCGACCGATTCAGTTCCACGATAATTCACAGGACAGTCTCGATACGTGAATTGGTTAGAATAGAACTGAACAAAGGATTCCGTATCACAACAACTTGCGCTACGATTTATCATCATTAATTCACAGGCTAATATTAATCAACTCTTTGTTTAGTATGGCTGTATTCGAAGTTGAGAATATCATTGTGAATCATGAAGAAATCGAGGGATAGTCGTTGCTTATTTTGTTGATACTTAGAAACCGCGTTTATTAATTAGGCGTACCGTCTATCGGCGCGGGATACGTATTAGCTAGGTACAATATTCATAATAATGTAAGAAATATCTTACTTTTCCACCTTACTATAGTAAGGATACCTATTTATTTAACTTTGACAATAAATGATAAAAGAACTTTACGTCTAAAACACATAATCTCAACAAAGTTACTAACTTTTTCCATGCTATTCATATATTTGAATACAAATTGATATAAAAAACGTGTAAACCGCGCGCAACAGACGTCCTTATTAACAGATACGTTAGTCAGTTCCATCTTTTATTCACAAATAACCTGGTTAGGGTTAAACTTCTAAAAATAAATAACGAGGAGGATAGCGTTGTGAATACTGATATCCGAGGGGTGGGGGTGTGGGGTGGACTCAGTTCACCATGAGCGTGTGCGACTCCATGGGCGCGGCGGAGTCGTACAGCGTGTCCGTGTCCTGCGTGGGCTCGCCTTGCAGCTGGCATTGGTTCGACAGCGTCCCCGCGCCGCAGTCGCAGAAAAATCTGGTCAGCAAAACATGGGTATTATACACTACACATATTTATGTATACCCTATTCCATAAACTTGGATCAAAAAGGTAAACAAAGAACAGTAATTTTTAAAAGTAAATAAAGAGCTGTCACTCTATATCAGATGTATGGGATTTTTGTTTACCCTTTTTGATTTAAGTTTCTGAAATAGGGTACATAGGTGTTTTATAACTAGTGCTGGCTTTGGATGAGCTATTTGACGACCTCTGTGGCGCGTCGATTGTGAGCGAGCGAGCGAATGCTCGACTACAATGTAGAAGGTTGCGGGTTTCGATTATCCCCGTATTTATGCTTAAAAATAAATATAGTAGTTTTTGCGTGAAGGAGTAGCAAAAATATTCGTTTGCTTACACTTGCTTACTTACTTACAGACAAACTTTCACATTTACAATATTAGTAGAATGTATGACAATTAATTTCTTTATACATCCATTTTTATGGAATTCGAACTACTGTTGTTCAGGTTTGTAATAAATAAATTGTGATTGTATTGAATAAAAAACAAGGAACTGTACCTGTCATGGCGAATAAATTCTACATCGTGACCAGAATGACATGTTTTGATGCAGTTCACGCAAATTGCATTGCGGTCTGTTGTGTTGCATGTCTGGCACCTGTAATTAAAGCAATAAATAAGACATTTTAGCTCCAAACACAGTAAAAATCTTCTTGTTTTCGTGTAGTGGTGTGGTTCACTTAGTGTAAGAGTGGTCCCCCTAAGGCCACTAACTTGACCTCACGACTTCTACATATCGGAGATAACAACCAAGACCAACTGCTTAACGTGCCTTCCGAAGCACGGAGGAACTCGAGAAAACGATTCCAGTAAAAATCAAGTAAGGGAAATTCTTACCTATAGAAATCGTGCATTGGAAAAGACGTATACGAAGATATTTTGTAGAGACACTGTCCTCCCCCCACCGCCTTCTCCACCGCGTCTTGGTTGCTGAAGATCTTGTTGTTCCGCACCAGCGGAGACACGCCCGACGCGAGACATAAACCTGGTACAACGAAATAAACATTCATTTAATCATACGGCCTGTAGATGGATATATGTGTTTATAGTAGGAACGTGGATGTGCATTTTTGTTCATGAAACATAAATACTGCCTACTGTTTCACTGACACCCAATTCCGTGGAAATATCGGGAAAGCGAATGTTACTCTCAAGGATTCAATGTATCGACAAACAAGTTTCATCAAAATGGATTTATTAGTTGCGGAGATAACCTCCTACAAACATTCAACCAAATCTACACACGTCCAAACTTTACAACACAAAATCCTGATCTTAATATCAGTTTAGACTTTAGATTATGCAAACAACATAGGCTACTGTTATCATAAAAATCCCACGCAAACAAATCAACTTTCCTGTGAAAAGGATATTATAATATTAGACTATACTGAAGTTCTAATCAAATAAAGATAACCAGAAAGATTAAACATTTTTTCTAGTTTTCTATAAACTTTACTTATTCCTGTTGAAGCTTATGGCAAATGGCCAGATATTGTGATCGATCGGGGGGTGTGGAAGAACAAATGGGAGGCCATTGCCCAGCAAAATGATTTCAATGGCAAACAAGTAAATAAATAAGTAAAGAAAGAATTGGGACTCACCTCCAAACCTATTATTAAATATCTGGTTGTGCTCTAATGTGGCAGTGGCATTATTGGTGATCTCCACACCGGCGGCTAAACCGTCAAAGATGCGGTTCCTGCGCAGCACGGGGTGACTCTGCGTCGAGATCAACACGCCGGCCTGCGCGTTACGAAATATATCGTTCTCTTCTAGTACACCCTGGAACAATTAATACATTAATTAATATTGGACGATGTTGCTCAATCTAGCACCAAACTAAGCGACTCAGCTTGTGTTATGGTGCCTAGACAACGAATATAAAACATACAACACTTATTTTTGTTAAGACACGCTATGTCATACATAAAAAAAATTCAACCATCTAGCTATTATGGTGTATGAGATACAGCCTGGTGACAGACGGACAGCCAGCAAAGTCTCAGTAATAGGGTCCCGTTTTTACCCTAAAAAACAGCCAGGATCAGGAACAATAATTTATTACCTAGCAGCATAAATACCCGTTTCCGACGGAAATCGAACTCGCCCAATGGATGTTCGTCCAATGTGCCACAGACAGTTAAATATTGCACGACGTTATACACAGCGCAATCTAGCCCATAATATACTTTTTTTATGTAAATACATACATATGATACATAGAAAACACCAACAGAGGTTGTCATATAAACAATATAGTGAGAAGTTATGAACATATTAAATTACAGAGTGGTCTATAAGTCCTTGGCAATGTTGATCGTTAAAATCGCGCAGGTTCTAGAAATGTTGAAAGCCGAATTATTGTTCTGATAAATATTGCGCACACTGAAAGCATGGACTGTAGTGGTGACAAGATCCTATAACATGAATAAATAAATCAAATGACTAAAGTTACTTACCTTTCCCCCATTAAAAATACAAATTCCACCATCACGCCCATCGAAGATCTTGTTCCTCTTGAGCGTAGGGTTGGAGTCAGTCTTGATCCACACTCCCGCCATGGCATTATCGAATATCTCATTCTGCTCAAGGAGGCCCAGCCCTCCGTTGTAAACTAGAACGCCCCCGTTCTGGCCTCCCCATATCTTGTTACCCCTAATAACGGGGTTGCTTCCAGTTCGGATTTGAACACCCGAATATAAGTGATTAAATATATCGTTGTCTTCTAATTTTCCATGGCCGTTATCGTAGAAATATACGCCGACCTGAAACGTTTAGGTAAAGAAATATTAGAGAAATAAGAAAGGATTTTTCGAAATTGTTATAAATCGGAGTTACTACACGGGACCAAGCTAGTTCACAATAAAACAACTCAATAGCTTTCTAAGAACGAACCTTACTTCTGGATACAAGAAAAGTCCTAGTAAAACAAAATACACAGACACAAAGATCAGATCAACCCTGGTAAACCTAACGATATAATGTTATAGCGTCCCCACCTGACGGCCAACATTCAAGCTTGCAGGTGGAGTCATCCAGAATCAGTTATAAACAGATTGTGTCCCCAAACACTAGTGATCAGTTCTCTTAATAAGAACTTAGCCATGTGCCCAAGAGAGACTACCTCTCCTGGAGATGTGAAAGGTGGCTTCTCTACTAGCCTCAGCGAGGTTGTCGTTAGCACCTTTCTGGGAGTGTGAGGCTATATTGCTCCAGTACCAAAGACAAAGATCAACGGGACCCCAGATGACTAAATTATCCATATATTATCCCAACTAAGATGACCACCTAACAAAGACAATGTGGAGATCAGTGGGCATGTAGCGTAACGCACCTGCTTCCCCGAATGTATACGGTTCCGGCGCAGCACGGGCGTGGAGCCGGTGGTGATCCAGACGCCGGCCAGCGTGTTGGCGTACACCTCGTTCTCCTCGATGAGGCCCTGGCCCTTCTCGTGCACGTAGATGCCGCCGTGCTGGCCGTGGTGGATCTTGTTGTGCCGCACTATCGGGTCGCTGTTCGTGCGGATCTACAGCGGACAATAAACATCGACATTTAAGAAAGTCTAGTGAAATTACTGACTTTGGAAGACACAATTTAAAGATATGGTGGTTTTAAAACCGACTTTAGAAGGCTGATTGAGTTTCTTTCAAAATCTATTTTGATTTACGTTTGTTTATTTCATTCAAATCATCAAATGCTCTGGAGAAGATTACTGAGATAGATGTCTACCTTGATTTGTATAATTTGAAATGTGGAAATGACCAACTTACTTGATGTAAACAGATTTTTTATAAGTTTCTTTAAAAATTGAAAATTATATAAGTACTTTCTATTTTTTATTTTAAGTGCTTAAGCCTGCACTGGGGGTTCATGGGAATATTTTAAAGAAAAAATACATCTACGAAAACACAACTCATACGTAACCGACACTCCGCGGAAATAAAATACGGAACCCTAAAAACGCATCTATTCTTTTAGTGTTGGCCACATATTTTGTTTTTTAGATCTATTTTTCCTTTACAATATTAGTTTTACTGTTGTCTCCTTACCTGTATACCAGCCAAGGCATTTCCATAAATATTATTATGTTCAATGAGTCCGCGTCCCTCGCCGAATATGTAAACTCCCCCCTGATGCCCATTGTAAATCTCATTGCGACGTATAGTCGGGTTGCTATTCGACGTGATCCAAACTCCGGCGAAATTGTTTGAGTGTATTTTGTTATCTATAAACTGGCCTAGGCCGGACTCGTGAACGTAAATGCCGCCAGTCTGGCCGTGGTGAATCTCACAATGTACTACGGTGGGGTTGGCGCCGGCTTTCACTTCGAAACCGGCAATTCTGTTGTTGTGAATGTCGTTGGCCTCGAAGTAGCCCTAAAAAGAAAACAAATATTGTCATTTAGCTCGGTCCATGTGTTATTCCCACAGAAAAAACGGTCAGTCCTTTTAAGCCAACTGAGTATTCTTTATGAAAGAAAACTGTCATAATAAAGACAAGTAGGTGTGCCATATGCAGAAAGAATTTTAAGTTAGGCACAAGAAAAATATACATTTGTGAATCATTGTTGTACCCCTTAGTGACTCACTCCCTTATACATAACCAACTCTTAATTGTCTCATTCACACTTTTACAAATGACAAATGGCGAGACTGACGCAAAACGTATAACTAAATTGTTATAGATACAGTGTAGGTAGTTTAATTTGGCACAGTTGTTTGAAGCTAGTGAGGTTTAGTGGTGAAACGTATTGGGGCTTGTATCTTTGTATATTTATATGTTCGTTGTACATGTACCTATAGTATTACTTATTTTTTTAGTTTTTTAGGGTTCCGTACCCAAAGGGTAAGAACGGGACCCTAATATGACTTCGCTGTCTGTCTGTCCGTATGTCACCAGACTGTATCTCATGAACCGTAATAGCTTGAAAATTTAACAGAAAATGTATTTCTGTAGCCGCTACAACAACAAATACTAACGAACGGGTCTTTTCTTTGAAATATGATTGCAATACTTAATCCGCTAATATTCTAAAATTGAACATTGGTATGTTTGTTACTCCTTCACGCAAATACTACTGAACCGATTGAGCTCGCGGGTTCGGGACTTACGCGGATGAAACCGCCATGAAACCCTAGTTTAACTATAAAATCTAATTGCTACATTCAATTTAACAATCCAAAAGTTTCGTTGCAACTCACCAATCCATTCTCAAAGGTAAATATCCCGACATCTCGCCCGTGATGTATATGGTTGCGACGCATGATGGGGTTGGCGAAGTTCTTGACCCATATCCCGGCGAGCGCGTTGCGCGAGATCTCGTTGTCCTGGTAGGCGCCTTGCGCGTAGTCCGTCACGTAGAGCCCCACGTTCTCGCAGTCGCTGATGTCGCAGTGTTTGATGACCGGGTTGGCGCCGGCGCCACTCACACACACGGCGGCACCGACTGTACGGAAACAATTATATTTAGAAACTGTTAATACCACAAATATGATTAAACGCGAGATTTACCATGTTTAAATTTGTTTTTTAACAAAGCTCAATTTTTCGCCAGTAATTTCAACTGGCTTGTTCACGAGATTGGCGTTTGCGAGTAGGTGATAGGGGCGAACTACCTTCTTCCTAATTCGCTCGCTATTTGTAGTGTTTTTTTTTCCAATACAATTAAAAAATGGTCCTTATGCAGTTTCCTCTCAAATAGCCACTGTTTTGCCCAGCGTCTTTTTAGAATTCTTTTCTTCAAAGTGAGGGCCAAAACAAGGGATACTACAGCTTAAATCTTATGTAAATCCATGACAACAGGTTTTAACGCGGCGTTTACAATACACGGACTGAAGAAATCAAGATTGAATGTGTAATGTTGTAGCGTGACGACGAATCACGATCAAAACTGCGGGATGGGATCGAGATTGAGCGTGTACTCAACGGGTGTACTCGTTGTACTTCAACTTAGAGCTGGGAGTATTGAATCAAGGAACAAACAGATTTTTTGTATTTATCAGATTTACCACAATGGGACCCCGGACAACTAAATCTATGCATATATGTTATAGCGTCCCCAACTATGACCACTTTGGGTATAAATGGAGGGGTCCCTTGTATCGTCAGGCCCCTCCCAGGAGCAACTGTCAGGGATCAATCGTGTCGATCAGACCAATCTGGACAATCTGGTTGTGCTCAAATGGCACTACCAGATTGTAGTGTAGTGTAGTGTAGTGTAGAGATACTGACCAACACTAGCGATGCGAATGATACAGTGGTCGATGGTGGGCGAGCAGTTGTCGGAGACCTCGAGGCAGTAGTGCTTGTGGTGCTGCATGGTGCTGGTGGCG
>CAUEGO010000069.1:0-10000 GCA_958496205.1 Idaea biselata
CCTTAACTATTTTGACAAAAATAAAAACAACAAGACCTCCCAATGATGTTAACTTGCCAAGAGCTGGAACAGGAAAGAGGGCGTCGCCGGTCAGGCGTCGCCTTTTATACTTTTCCCCCTCTCTTCTATTCTCATCTCCTACACGGCCTCTCCTGACAGGCGACCGTTCTCGGACTCCTTCTTCTAACTCTGGAGATCTGTCTCTAGAGTTGGCATTGAAGTTCCCGAATCTTCATCGCTTGACGAAGTGGTTTACGGCGCAGCAGGAACCTCGACGCACCTCTGCGTCGCTGACGTGCTGGGTTGTGGCTCGCCTGCGTCACCAGGCGTCTCAATTTCAGGCTGGCTGGCGCTGGGAGTAGCGAACTCCTAAACTGCATCTTCTGCATCTGGACAGAAGAAAATACACAACACAACAGCATGTCCAACAAAATAAAGCACAAACTAGGAAACCTTTGTGTCGATTTCAGAAAATAATAATAATTCGACACATCTGTAAGCTAAGCTCACCTGGCATAGCCCTAAGCACAGCGGATATGAAACAAATAAATATCTGTACCAACCACCTGGGGCAGGACCCGTCGGGGGAGTGCCCCTCACGGCTCGCTATAGATCTACGTGAGACATAACATTGCGTGTGTTAATCAGTACCCATTAAAACATGTTTCAACCCAAAATATCATAAAAACGATGACAATGTTATGCACACAAACATATGTCATACACCACGACTCGTCAGACGCCAACCCGTGACGTGACCCTGCGTGTACCACCGCTCAAGGACCACCACTGTCTGAGCGACTCCAAGACAGTGTCCGAGCACCAACTAAAAACACAAAACCACCCAAGGTAGGTCCCATATACCAGGATCGAAATGCTTTGGAGCGTTTGAGAAATATTGGTTTTTAGCCTTATTGTCACGGAACGCTTCAAAATCAAAGTACTTACTTTGAAGACTTAAGGTGCGGAAACGAGTCGCTATAGGTCGTGGACTTAAATGGCAATAGTTTTGAAGCGTTTGGGAAATATTGATTTTTGGAGCCTATGGGACATACTTATTGTCACGGAAGGCTTCAAAATCAAAGTACTTACTTTGAAGACTCAACGTGCTGAAACGAGTCGCTATAGGTCATGGACTTAAATGGCAACAGTTTTGGAGCGTTTGGGAAATATTTGCTTTTTAGCCTTATTGTCACGGAACGCTTCAAAATCAAAGTACATACTTTAAAGACTTAACGTGCTGAAACGAGTCGCTATAGGTCGTGAACTTAAATGGCAATAGTTTTGGAGCGTTTGGAAAATATTGATTTTTGGAGCCTATGGGACATACCTATTGTCACGGAACGCTTCAAAATCAAAGTACTTACTTTGAAGACTTAAGCTGCGAAAACGAGTCGCTATAGGTCGTGGACTTAAATATATTCTCGCGCGGGCATTCGTGCATAGTGTGCGTGCACGATGACGTCAAATCGCTCGCCGCTTGTTGACACGAACAACCAATCCGGTGGTTCAAGTACTAATACGGTGACTAAATGCATTTCATGTAATGTTATTATTAACGAACTTTTGACTTTTATCAGTGACAAAATTGATACATTGACTGAAACTGCTATTCTACAAATCTGTACGAGTGCCTACACATCAATAGAAATTGAAGACGCGAGAGAAATTATTTTAAGCTTACTAGCCCCCAACAAAAGAAAGACTCGTAGAAAAGAGGGAGCTGAACAAAAAAGTCTACAAGAGATCATAAAATATATTAAAGAGTATGATCCAGATGTCCTGCCGATCTTCGTGGCAAGAGACATTAAAAAATTACCCCCAGTGACATTTGATCACATCGACGTTACGGCATTTTTAAAAGAGATGACTTTAATCAAGAGTGAACTAAGAGAATTAAAATCTAGAGAAACTATCAGTGCAGTACCTTCATCTGACGAGCACAAAAAAGACATTGAATCGCTTAAGAATGATATCGTTGAAATAAAAGGGTCACTACGTAACATAAATGACGGTTTTATGAGACGGCAGCCACAGAAAACATTTTTAAACAGCGGTGTGTCAAAACAACCTATAACTAAGGAAGCTGAATACTTAACAGGTAGCGAGCAGACATCAAAATTGGACAATAATCATCAGCTGATTCAAAAACATTCCACTATCGAGAAAGTTTCGTCGCCTGCGCCCGCGCTCGAGCGATTGGAGCACCGACCGACCTACCGCGACATCGCACGCCGACCGACTGAGCTCGGGAAGCCGAGCGGGGCGCGCGCGCCTCCCGCAGAATATGCTGACTCCGACGGATACACCTTGGTGCATCGAAAAGTTAGCAACAAACGAACTAATATGTGCGGGACTGCGCTAGGTGAATGCAAAATACAAGCAGCTAACATTTACGTTCCCATCTACGTATCAAGAATAGCCAAGTCGATTACTACGGATCTGATAGAAGAACACTTTAAAGAAAAAAAACAAGAATGCAAAGACATCCAGCTACTTACACAAAAGCAAGAAACGTCGTTTAATTCTTTTAAAGTATTTGTATTAAAAAGCAGGCTGAACCTAATTTTATCAAATGAATTTTGGCCTGAGGGTATTAAATATAGAATATATAGGGAACATACCGCGTACACTCGTAAATCAACGTCTTTAGAAAGTAAAAATAATACATAATTATGAATGTACAACAAAATATAAATTATACAATAATGGATAAGTCTAAACATAGGTATATTAAATTAGCGTCGTTTAACTGTAAGCATGTTAAGCAATCTGTACAGCATGTAAAGGAGTTGTGTAAATCAAATGATATCATAGCTCTGCAGGAGACATGGTTGTTGCCACACAACTTAAGTTTTATTGCTGACATAGACACGGACTTCGCTTACTTTGCTAAATCGTCCGTCGATACAGGTGCTGGAGTGTTACGGGGCAGACCGTACGGGGGATTAGCATTAATGTGGCGAAAATCAGTATTTAATAATGTTACTATAATGATCGTATTTCAGCTATTAAAGTAACGACTTGTGAATGTACGTTTATCGTACTTAGTGTATACATGCCGTGTGACAAAGAGGAGAATTTCACAGAATTTACAAGTTGTTTAGGTTATATCAAAGCTTTTATTGAGGAGTGTGACTTGGAAATGATATTTGTGTTGGGCGACTTTAATGCGCGCCCCCACTCTCTGTTTGGCAACGAATTAGATCTTTTCTGTTGCGAGCATCAGATAAGGTGTGCCGACCTGGAGTTTTTGGGTAGGGATTCCGGTACTACATACTTCTGTGATAGCAGGGGGACGCGCAGCTGGCTCGATCACTGTTTGGTCACTGAGGCATCTTATAGTGCGGTGACTGATGTATGTGTAAACAGCAACGTTGTAACTTGGTACTTTTCGTTTACAGTTACGGTTTCTATGCAAGTTGCGATAAACAAAACTAGCTGTAACTTAACTAACAAAAAAACAAATAATGTCCACTGGAATAACAAAAGTAGCGATCAAATTGACTTGTATAGTAGATACTGGTGTCAATTCGAGCAAGCCAAATTCCGACTTAACTTAACTTAAAATTAGTTAAGACGTGTCAAATTACAGATTGCTATTCAGAAAACGCCGACTTAACTTATTATGACAGGACTAATCCAAAATAAGTTAGGTCGAACTAAATTAGGTTAGAAAACGTTTTTAGCTATTCGAAACGGCCACAAAACTGTCAAAATAGTAAACGTCGAACTAAAATTAAGTCGCGACTAATTTGTGTGGACTAAAATTGGTCGTTGAAGTAAATAACAACATTTATCGAATAAATAACGTATAACGATTGACAAATTTGTAATTTTGGCTGTAGTACGGGCTGAAAGGTGTTCTGAGTGCCGGCCTTTATGGACAGATTTAGTGAAAACCCTCAGAAAAACATGTTTTGTTAAATGTTTTTGTTTAATTTTATTGCAAAAGCAATGACGAAGGGCTTAGATTAAAACGATTAAGAGGCTGTTCCAATCCATTCGTATTGCCGGATAACAAATTTAAAAAACTGTTTTGTATACCTACCAAATGACTACGACCTGCTGGACTTTAACAAACTACTCAGTCGTGACACCAATGATCGTCTCAGAGGTCACCACCTCAAATTACGCACCACCATCTCGGACAACAACCCTCACGAACATTTCTTCAGCAACAGAGTGGTCAGAGCGTGGAACAAGCTACCAAAGGACATCATCTCGGCACAGTATCAGCCAGTTCAAGAACAAACTTTACAAATACTTAGCCAATACAGAAACAGACTAAGAATAGCTGGATACAGGCATCTATCAATTGTATCAACTGCCTGCCTGACAAGTAAATAATAATAAAATACCTGTGGCAATATGCCTATTTGCACATACTAGGAGGCAACAATTATTTTCAATAAAAGTAATTTTATATCATTTACAAGTTTTATTCAAAATATATACTAGGTAGGTAGTTAAAATAGAATTTGATTCAGATTTGGCTAGAATTGTCTATACAGTTAAACCAGTTAGAAGTTTACTGTGCCTCTTCAACAAAAATTTCCTCAACTGTGTCTTCCCTCAACGCTTCAGCTAAAACTTGAGCTGCCCGCACCTTAGCACAGGCATTTTCTCTTAATGGCAGTGAAATATCTGCTCAGCTCAGCAGCCTAATATTTTCATTTAATGCTGCTGTCAGGCTATCGGCAACAGGCGGTCTTGGGGCTTGCACCCGCTCAGGCCGGCATATACGGGGGCAGTTGGGCAGCTCAGGTTGTTGTGGCAGTGATTGATGAACTCATTGAGGATCTTCTAGCTGAGCGGGCACAGCAGGAGGAACTTCAGCAACAGCAGCAGCAGTATGTTCCATTTGGGGTCTGAAATTAACAATAAATAATTTAAGATATACAGCAAAAATATTTAATTATATGTATCACTTGGTTTTTAAAGGTAAACTTACCTGCTCTACAGTCGCAAAACCATACACAGAGGCAGGTCCTACAATTTCCAATATTTTATTGTCCAGATCTGTTAAATCTGGACCTGGAGGACCTCCTCCAGTTCCGCTGATGGAGCCCATACTTTTCGAGCTTTTGTTTTTGTTTTGCTGCGCCAGACATCCCAATTCTAAAAATAAAAGAGGAAATACATTTCATACATAGTTAATCACGAAGTACTTGTAATGACAAACATTGAGCCGAGTAATAATTGGTATTTGGTTTCTTGGTAAAACTGGTACTCGGACAACTTTAATCTTTACATAGTCTAAAACAAAGTGACTTCCCTCTCTGTCGTGTCTGTTTGTATTTTGTATGTACGCTTAGATCTTTAAAACTATGCAGAGCTAGTAATTCTATTACTATATAAAGCGGAAGAGTTTGTTTTTTTGTTTGTATATTCAGACCCTCTGTGTGGACCTATTTGCGTCGGTAAGGCTTAAATTTACTAGACTTAATCCATTTAACATATTTAGACTAATGAATAGAAAGTTTATGAGATTTTTTAGTTTGGTTGAACGCGCTAATCTCAGGAACTTACTGGTCCGAATTGAAAATATATTTTTGTGTTTGATAGTCCACATATCGAGGAAGATTAAAGGCTAGTAATGATCCTGATATTCTCGCGGAATCGGGACCTGGGCGGGTAAAGCCGCAGGCACTAGGATTGGTAGATAAATACGCTCCTCATATTTCTCTTACGCTATCGAAATAGCAATTAGCATAGGTAAATTGCGTCAGAAATAAGACCTACCTTTTGCCAACTGAGCATGAAGCCTCTCCACTCCACAAGCAGTTCCTTTTGCTGCGTTCGTTAGGTCTTATATACATTTTCCGACACAAAACTACAACAAAACTGATTCAGTCAGATGAATTACAAACTACAAAAAGTAAACAAATAATCATAGAGAAATCTAGACGAATAAAGTACTACCAACCTCACAGCATAAACCATTCGTTCTCATTTTTTTATCTGTGAATCCAATTTAGTCCGTGTTTAGTCCTGTCATTTTCAAATTCTAAGTTTAGTTTGTGGACAAAACCGAATAGCATACAAACTTAACTTAACTAAAATAAGTCTGTTTTTGGTTAGGTTAAGTTTTAGTCGGTGGTTTGCTCGAATTGACCCCACTGTGCTGAAAATTTTATTGACCTAAACCTTTCTAGTCATTGCTTGTACTGTGATAGTGAAAACCCTCTGCCTTATTTTAAGTATACTGAATGTCCTAATTTATTAATGCACAAGACTTATATTGATGAGTTGTATTCTAGAATAATTAATATTTTACAGGAAGCTTCTTTAGCTAGTAGTAGTAGTTGTCATTCGCGTTTCGGCAAAAATAGGGCCAGGCAGGTCACCGGATGGAATCACCACGTAAAAACATACCACGAGAGCGCAAGAAAGCACTATTTGGCATGGGTTACCCAGGGTAGGCCGATCTCTGGTGCTAGTTTTGACGATATGTCGAATAGTCGTAAGCTATTTAAGCAAAAGCTTAAATGGTGTCAGGACAACGCAAAATCTATTAAAATGAGCATACTAGCATCCCACAGGTCAAACAACAATTTTGCTTAATTTTGGAAGGCGACTAAAAAGATGAACGGCAAACAACAATTACCAGTAAGTATTAACAATCTACAGGATCATACTTCGATCGCAGACTCCTTTGCTAGCCATTTTAAAGTTGAGCCCTTACATGCGTGTGTAAACGAGACTGAGCACTGTCATCCCAGCGACCAACAACCGGTGATTGGCTTCACACCCCATGCGATAGCGCTGGTGGCGAAGGGAATGCAGCGTGGAAAATCGCCAGGCCACGACGGACTCAGTCTCGTGCACATACAATGGGCTAGCCAGCACGTATATAGCGCTCCATCGACGTTGTTTAATAATTGTTTGAAGTACTGCTATTTGCCTTGTGACCTCATGAGAACGGAGGTGGTTCCTATTGTCAAAAATAGAACTGGTGATCTGTCGGACCTAAAAAACTATAGACCAATATCTCTAGGAACAGTTATCGGTAAAATTCTGGAGAGGCTTTTGCAACCTGAACTGGTGAAAGGTGTTAGAATTAGTGATGCTCAGTTTGGTTTCCGTGCCGGACTCTCCACGGACTCGGCCATTCAATGTCTGAAACATACAGTTAAGTACTACACATCTAGGAACACATCAGTGTATGCATGCTTCCTAGATCTTTCCCGCGCGTTCGATCTTGTTAACTACAAACTGTTATGGAGTAAGCTGTTAGACAACAATCGCTTAGTTAACGATTGTGCTGTTAGTCTAATGAGATTCTGGTACGGTAACCAAACGAATTATGTTAGATGGGGTAACGCGCACTCTAGCGAGTTTAGGTTAGAATGCGGTGTTAGACAAGGGGGCTTGACGTCTCCGGACTTATTTAACGTTTACGTAAATGATCTTATCGAGGAGCTGAGAGGAGCCGGCGTCGGATGCCAAATTGGTAACATATGCGTTAACAATTTGAGCTACGCTGACGACATGGTTCTTCTCAGCCCCTCGATAAAAGGTATCAGAAAGCTACTGGCAATCTGTGAGAGGTACGCCACAACTCACGGATTGAAATATAATGTTTCAAAAACGGAGTTGTTGGTTTTCAAAGCTGGTAAGGGTCCGGAGGCGGTTCCGCCAGTTTACATTTACGGGTCACCAGTTCGGGTTGTAAAAGCCTTTAAGTATCTCGGCCATATATTGACGGAAAACTTAAAGGACGACGCCGATATCGAGAGAGAGCGTAGGGCACTGGCCGTCAGGTGCAATATGATCGCAAGGCGCTTCGCACGTTGTAATAGCCAGGTTAAGCAAACCTTATTCACAGCCTATTTTAAAAATTTCTACACGTGCCAACTCTGGACTAATTGTACGAGGGCATCGTTTAATAAACTTAGGGTTCAGTATAACGATGCTTTTCGTATAATTATGAAACACCCCAGGTATTGTAGCGCTAAGGCCATGTTTGCTGAAGCCAGAGTCCCAGATTATTACGCTATCTTGAGATCTCGAGCGGCTTCTGCGTGGGACAGACTACTGATCAGTAGAAATAGTATTTTGACAGCAGTGGCACAGGACTACGGTAACATGTTTTACCGACACTGGATACAACTCCACCAGGATGCGAATGATAGATAGGTTTAATGATTCCTTAATGATAATTCTCAATTTTATGTCTGTATTGTTGTACTATTGCTACCATTATTGTTAGTTATTTAATTAGACTAAAATACCTATGGGACTTATCCTGAAATAAAAGACTATTATTATTATTATTATTGTTTGTAACGTCTCCGTTTCACGGGGCTATGGAGCCCCGGACTTTTGGAAGGCGTGCGTGGGGCCGAAGCCAACACGTAGAGGCCCGTTTCAGTCACAATTTTAATCGCAAAGTTGAAATTGACACCAAACCGGCGGTTATCCCTGTCTACACTATAAAATGCAGCCAAGGACAACCCCCGGTTTGGATAGTACTATTGTGTAAACTACAGATGAAAACTACTTGGGCTATGACAATGGGTTGGTAGTGGATTGGATACTGGGGGGAACTATGGGGACTATGGCGCCTGCCGTAACATTGTTCAATAAACAAGTAAAAATGGCAGACGGAGACTCGCCAACTCACAAACTGGGCCACCCTAAATGAAGCCGAGCAAATTACAGCCAGGGGGCAACAGGGGCGTGAGTGGCTGAAGGATGGAGAGGCCTCCCTGGATTTTATACTCAGGTCACGGGCTCCCTGAGGGTCCAGCCTACCTGGCCCACTCACCACTTATGATTGGCATCCATCCTACGAGCAGAGTGGGAGCTCTACTCTCGCGACTCCACTCCGACCGGCCGGTGAAGGCAAGCCAAAGGCGGGGGACCGCTTCCTCGTCAGTGTTCACTCCGACCAGCCAACTAAGGCAAGCCGGAGGTGAGGAATGGTGGTTTCCCCCTGGAGCACTCGGGTAGCCGCGGGGTCGCTACTCCCCGACACCTCGCCTCAAGGTGCCCTGCGGGCTCATTATAATTATTAATATATTTTAATATAGTATTAAAGTATTAATAATTCGCATTTTCATCTACTTATATTGCCTGGGATATAGTTAGGTAGAGTAGGCGTAGCCCAGCACCAATACCACCACCACCCAGGTCTAACTAGGCTGTGGGTTTCTTCCCGATGTTACGATGTTTTCCTTCCTTTCTTCACAGGAAGTGTAAGTTTTAGATAACGAAACAAGTGTTTTTTATTGTTTGTAACTATATTATGTATGACTGTTACATTATTTTAAAATATGTAATTAATATATATACTACAATATACTTCTGTTATTTCATTTAACATTTTTATACTGAAAAAAGCTCGAATACCTAGTTAGTAAAATGATGCAAAATCTTTTAAATCAAAAATCATTTTACTCACTTTTAAAAAGACCCACAGTGATAATAATAATATAATAATAAATCATTTATTTCAGGCTACTAAGGCCCATAGATACATATCTTATAAACTAACATACATATTTTATAAAAAGAGAAATGTGTTATTGATAGTAGCTTAAAACTATGTTAGTAGCACTTCCTTAATACTACACTAAGTACGCACATCAACCATGTCTAGGGATATTATAGTTTTTCTTAATTTTCACAATATCAGTAAATAATTTCTTAAGACACCTGTATATGAAATAAAAGTTTATTTTAATGTGTTATGCTGTGTTAAAAAAAATAGAGCTGCTGCAAAGATTTTTATTGTTTTTTTTTTAATTAACCAAAACCTCTTATGTTTACTTAACACAGAATCGCGCTTAATTATAAAATAAAAGTATTGAATATCAAAAAAAGTCTTTAATTACAAAAAAAATATGCATTTTATTAAATTTAATAATCGGTATTTCCTCCTATGACATTTATAAGCGTGCGGCATCGATTATTCATACTTAAAATGAGGTTGTCCAAGTCTGGCTGCGGAATAAGGTCCCAGGTCCGTTTTAAGTGTATGAAAAGTTGCTCT
>CAUEGO010000069.1:15000-48406 GCA_958496205.1 Idaea biselata
GCCTCTTTGGCCCAAACGCTGGCAGCGTATAACATAATAGGTTCTATCACAGCTAAATACATCGTCCTAATGATTTCTGGCTCGAGCCCCCACGTTGTCCTTGCCGCTTTAGATACTCCTTTATATATGTTTAAACACTTTCTACTAATATAACTAATGTGGGGGTTGAATGTCAACTTGTCGTCGACAATCAACCCCAGTATCTTCATATCCCTGACTAGCTCGATGTCTATCCCTGCCATGGTCAAACTGGGGGTGTCAAACTTCAACTTGTTGGTGATCACCATTGCCTTGGTCTTCTGTGGCGCGAATTTTAGTTTGTTTGACACACCCCAACTGTTGACCACGGCAAGCGCGGCATTGGACCTGTGGGAGACCTCCTGACCACTGTTGCCTTCCACCACCAGGACGATGTCGTCCGCAAACGCCTGACAGTACACCCCAGCATCGGTGAGGTCGCAGAGCAGGGGGTCCAGTAATACGTTCCAAAATAAGGGGCCCCCAATGGACCCCTGTACGCAACCCTTGTTCGTGGGCCGCTCCCACTCCTCCCCCGCGTACCTCACCGATACCTTCCGGTCCTGGAGATAGCTGTCAAACAGTCGTCTTAAGTTAATTGGGCACCCCTTTGACTCCAATTGAGCACGGATCTGTGGCCACCAAGCGTTGTCGAAGGCCCCCTCTATGTCCAGCGAGATCACGGCCATAATCTGCTTTTTTTGCAGATTATGTCTGACCCGCTGGATCATGTCATAGAGGGAGTCCTCGGTACTACGCTGTGGCACAAATCCGTACTGTCTTGGGTTCAATTTGGGTATGAGGTGCCACTTGACGCGTTTGACAGCCATCTTTTCCAGGACCTTCCCCATAACCGATAATAACCCTATTGGCCTATATGACTTGGGGTGCGTATAGTCTTCCTTTCCTGGTTTTCTTAACATAACAATGGTGGCCTCCTTCCACGGACCGGGAAAATGGGACAGCTCTAAACATTTATTGAACATCGCGAGGGCTGTGTGGATGTCGGTTTTAATGGCCGACGCGCAAATGTCCGCTGTGAACCCGTCTCTACCCGGAGCCTTCTTCGGGTTAAACGACTCCACCGCGTGAACCAGTTCGGCTTCCGCGAATGGGGGATCACAGACACCAAGTTTGTTTCCCGCATTCGCTTCCGCCGCCCTGGTTCTAACGGCTTTGTGGGAGTCGTTTTCCCCCTCTTCAGTGTCTTCCGGGTAGAAGGTCTCAGCCATTATGCGCGCCGACTCTTTTGGGCTGGTGGATTTGCCGTCCCTCGCGATGGGTAAGTCCTCCTGTCTAGCTCTTGTTTTATTAATGACTCTATATATACTGTCCCACATACTCTCCCGGTCCTGTTTCCCGCAAAACTCCTTCCAACTTCTCACCCTGGCCCTATCCATTTCCTCCTTGTATTCCTTTAATGCCTCTTCGTACTGCTCGACCACATGCTCCCTGCGGCTTGCTGCCGCCCACCTTATTCTCCTCTGCCTCCTGTTTTTCTCCTTTTTCAAGTTCTCGAGTTCCTCGGTCCACCACACTATCCCTATTTTATTATTAAATTTTTTAGCCTTTAGTTTCTTATTGCATGTTTCCCCTATCACCCTACTGTATCTTTCTATAAATTCCTCCAGCATATCCCTATCTGTTATCCTTTCCACCTCCTCCTTATTTACTCTCTCTTCTTCCATCCTCTCTTTCAAATATTTCCCAAATTCCCCCCAATTTGCATTTTTAGTGTTATATTTCCTTGTCGTTTTATTTTTCCCTAAATCCCTACTTTTGGACATTTCTATTTTAAATTGGATAGTGTTGTGGTCCGAGGTTGTCACTCCTTCTTTGACTTCCCAGTTCCTAACCTTGTCGAGCATGTTGGTCGAGCAGAACGTGACATCGACGTGGCTTTTATACTCCCTCCCCCCCCTCCAGGTGTGAAAAGTTGGTTTGTCCCCCTCATTTACTATACACATCCCCAAGTCGTTTATCACTCCTAACAATACCTCTCCTCTATCATCAGTCTCCTCACTCCCCCACCACTCGCTCCACGCATTCCCGTCCCCCGCCAGTATCACCCTATCCGTTCCCAATTTCCCTATCGTTGACTCTAATTCCTTCACATTTTCCTCTATATCCCCTGATGGTTCGAAGTAGAAGGAGATCACCGCGACGTCATATTTTTGGGTTATTATTTTAATCGGCACAACATTTGATGTAGTGAGGTCGGGAAGTAGATGTATTTTTAATGTGTGATCGAAGACGGCTATTGCCGCCTTGTTTACCTTCCCGACCTCTTGTTGTGCCTGTATAATCTTGACGCCGCGGTGGTCCCCCATCACTCCTGTATTGGCGGTATACGGTTCCTGGAGTGCTGCTAAAGTGATCTTGTTTTTAGCCGCCTCCAGGATGAGCTCGCTCGTTGCATTCTTCGCTCTCCAGAGGTTGGCTTGCATAAATGTATAAACTATGTCCCCCGTGGCCACCTTAGCAGCACCTGTATGCCACTGTAGCCCTTGCAATGCGGTCCCATTTTCGCCTTATCGGACATGCCCCGTTAAAGGTATTGTGCTCCACATCGCCTAGCCCCTCCCTCGAGCAGTTAACGCACGTCGGAAGCTGGTCCTTTTTGTTGCACGCGGCGTACAGGTGGCTCCCCCCACAGTGGCTACACCTGTCCAGCTGCTCCTGGCAGACCCGTCTGCTGTGGCCGTAGCCCAGACAGCGGGAGCACTGGATCAGAGGGGACTGATCCTCTACAGTGGATTTGCTCCACTGCAGCTGAAGAGTCCCCTCCTCTGTCAGGTGCCGCCACACCGGGGGGGTCACTCGGGCCACCACGTGCGCCACGTGCGGGTTCTTCGTTCGCTTCTCGTAGACCACTTCCGCGTTCTCTTCCACTTTAAATCCTGCCCTACTTTCCCTCTCCATTACCCTTCTTATCCCTTCCAGTACTTGTTTCCCTTTGTCCACCCCCCTCACGTATTTAACAATGATTAGCGGATTCTTGTTTCTCGCTTTTTCCACCTGCAGATCTTCCTTCCTTTCTATCTTCTCCCTCATCCTTTCTGCTTCGGCCTCTTTCTCGAATCCAAAAATAGCTTTTTGTCCCTTTGCCTTTCTGATCCTACTTACTTCGAACCACTCCCCTCCCGCGTCCTTGTCGACCGACTCCTTCACCATTTCTATCACCTGGTCGCTGGTCTTTGACCCGTCGGTCGACTTTACTATTATAGAATGTAGCGTCTTGGGAGGGGGGGCCGTCTTTTTCTTCGCAATCTCTGCATACGATCTTTCTTCTCTATGTCCTTCTCTTTCTTCTCTCCTTCCTTCTACACCTTTGCTCTTCTCTGCTTGCTTTCCTATTTTTTCTATAATCTCTCCTATTCTCTGCTTCTCCTTTCTAGATTCCTCTTTCCTTTCCACTTCTGCCTTTTCCATTCTCTCCTGCACCTCCACTAACTTCTTCATATCTGCTTTTCCTGATATTTTTTCAATGGATTCTCTTATCTTCTTGCCTTCTTCTTTTTGTTCCTTCATCGTTTTCACTATCGCCTCCTTCATTACTTTTGTCTCCTCGATCTGCTTCTTCATTTCTTCTTTTTGTTCCTTTATTACCTTCATCATCGCCTCCTTCATCGCTTTTGTCTCTTCCGCATGTTTCTTCATTTCTTCCTTCATTTCGTTTACTCTTCTGTTCTCTTCCTTATTCCTATCCCTGTTCTCCCGCTGCATTTCTTGCAGCATTTTTATTATCTCTCTTACTTCCTGATGTTGTTCTCCCTCTTTTTCTCCTTGCTTTTTATGTACTTCTCCTATTTTCTCCCCTCTGCTCTTCCTCTTCTCCAACTCACTTGTCAGTTCTCTGTTCCTACTTACTACCTCCCTCACTATCTCCACCATCTCCTTTGCCTCTTCCGCTATCCTCATCTTGCCCTCCTTTGTCACAGATTTGACCGCACCTCTCGGTTCCATCTGCTCTTTAATTCTGGTCTGTGCGTCAACTGCTCGTCGCTCCAGGTCACGGATGTCCATTCCCGGCCTGAGGCTGTCCATCGTTAACCTACTCGTCGCTACCTTGGGGGGCGATTTTGTATTTACTACCTCGGGGGGCGATGCCGGGGCGGTGCTGCTAGGTTTAAATTTGTCTAAGTTTCTACTAAAGTCGATGCTTACTCTATTGTGGCGGGGGAAAACGGGGTCCCTGCTATTGTACATACTGATTTACTACTTTAAAACTTCAATAAATAAATAACAACACAAAATAATTTAACACACTAAAAGTAAATTTGTAAAAGTTGTAAAAGTACCTACCCTAATTGACTACACGAAATAAATTGACACAGAATTAAAAAGTTTGTAAAAGTTGTAGAGGGGAAATTAAAATTAAATTTGGGGACAACACTAATTAAATTCACACAAGGGGTCTAAAATTTTTTTTTTTAAAACTGTAAATGGGGACTAGATGATTTAAATTCAAATTAAACTACACTGAAATAAATTATTAAAACTGTAAATTACACTGAATTAAATTATTAAACTATAAATGGGGACTAGACTAATTACTTTCAAATTAAACTACACTGAAATAAATTATTAAAACTGTAAATGGGGACAACACAAATTAATTTCAAATTAAATTACACGGAAATAAATTATTAAAACTGTAAATGGGGACAAGACAAATTAAATTCAAATTAGATTACACGGCCTAGTAAATTTAAAAGTTTTAAAATGATATAAAATTCCTAACTATTGACTAGAATACGCTATGTGTAATTTGTGCGTATTCGGGTGTGTAATGTTTGTGTACTTTTTCTGTTTTGTGTTATGTCTGTCTGTCTATGTATATTATGTATGTATGTTAAATCTGTGGGAGCAGTTTCGTCAAAGTTAAAAGTAAAACAATATACAAATTGTTCGGATTTAAATGAATGAGATGAATGAAATTTAAATAAAATAAAATAATGAAGTGATTCAGAATGTCAATGTGAAAGTTTTGAGATCAGTCTGTCTCAAAATGCGTCAAAGAATTTAAATTGAATAAAATTGAAATATAATTAAAATAGAATTAAAATGGTCAACTCAAATTAGAATGAACAATTTAAAATAAACAATATTTTTGTAAAGCTTTTAAAACTTATGTCTAATATCACAGTCAAGAAGTTAAAATAAAATTTGTAGAAGTTGTATAAAACTTAAGTCTAATCAGTCAAACCTTAACCTATGCAAATACAGTTTTAAAAGACAATAGATAAGTTAATAAAGAAGAAATAATTAATGAGGAGATTTAACGTTTTATATATATTTATTTATCACAGTCAGATTGCTATGTTCTATAAGAACTAGTCTAGCAAGCGGTATTTATGCCGGTGTAGATGGCCGTCACTAATACTTTAAAATTGTAAATACTAACTGTACCTGTACAGTGTCAATTATTGTTTTTGGTTGGTGTAAATAGCCAACTTGTCTTTACTTTTGTCAATTTCTATTTGCTACGTTACTTACTAATCTATTTTGTTTTGTTTTACAGGTCACCGTGCACAACGCTAAAGGATAACAAGTCGGTTTGCAACGGTTGGATGGACCCGGTATGTATATTGCTTCTATTTTGCTTCGCTAACTCTCTCTTTTCCTATGTTTCAGGTCACCTACGACGAGTCCTGCGGTCACAGGAGACGGCGCGGCGACAGCGGAGACGGAGGGCACCACTAGTGTTGAGAGGTGAGCGAAACAGGTTCCTATTACTACAACTTACTAACTACTTGGCCTATTTTACAACTTAATTTTTTCTTGCAGTGACCGCTCGGCCTATCTGCAAGCGTCCACTGGTGCCCTCGAGCAAGCCCTCGTCGTTCCGAGTCGGATGGTGAAAACCGCGTGGCTCTACGACCCCTGGATCCGGAGCTATGAGCCCCGCCGCCAAAACACAGTTTACCCGACACCGGTGGCGGCAAAGGGGGTTGTGTGTTTCGGCTGCGGGTCGTGCTAACGGCGGCTCCAGGCGTCGGCGGGCCGCTGTCCACGTACCTAGCGGACTCGTTGCGACTTGGGCCCGGATTCGGGGGGGGTGGACAAGCAAGGTGGACGGTGGGAAGCGGGTGGACGGCGGTACCTGGCGTGCTGCGGGCGGCGGCGGCGGTCGGCGACTCCTGTTCTCCGGCTCCGGACGGTCGGGCGCAGGTCCCGGTGGTGGTCGGAGCGGTGTCGGCGCGGTTCGGAGTCGTTTCAGCAGCCGCGGTCACGCGCACAGCTGTCCGGAAGGTCGGCGCGTCGCGTGGAGGTAAGTCCAGCAGCACCGGGTCCCTCTGGCAGGTAAAAACCCACGGGGTCTAAGATGTAGCACGCCGTGTTTTGGTGTCTCTGCACGTTGCCGGTCTCCCTGCTCGCCTCCCAGTGTACCTGCACTTTTAAAAGTTGTGTTTTTTCTTATAAACTAAAGCTACAACTAATGTTTCTGGTCACGGGTCCGGTTACCTACTAAGTATCTCTATCTATTGTTTATACACTGTTTATTAGCACTCTATTCACAGTTTGTTATTTGTTTATGCAATGTTTATTATTTAATCTCTAGTTGCTTGCAGTTTTTCCACTTTCTATTTTTGTATGGCAAACCGCGACCAGAATTGCTTGGCCCGGCTGTGTACCGGGCGGGGGGTCCCTTTCGGGTTTCCGGGGTCTGTTGGGTTTGGAAACTGGTGAGCACACTAAGGGTCGACCGTGCTGTCGACTCCAGGCCAGATCCACCCTCCGAGTCCCTCGGGAACAGTTTTATCTCACCTCACAGGTTGAGGCCGGGGGTCAGGTTATACTGGTCACGTGCCTCAAACCTTGTGGGATTTAGTTTAGGGGTGTTTAAAAGTTCGGGGATGCTCCGAAGGGGTCTTGCCGGGTTAAGGGGTGCACTCACTGTTCACTTTAGTCTATCTCACACCTTGTTTCACTAAGTCATTCACTAAAAATGCGTTTTTTGTCCTTTACTGATGTGTCTATTTCACTGTCTGTTTTGCTACACTTTTTTGTTATTTGAGTACTTTTTTACCTACTTTTTATGTTTACCAGCTTAACCAACCCTATACCTATCTAATCTATCCAATAATTCTGACTTGTAACACTATAAAGTATATATCCTGTCTTCTTTTAGTTTTTAGTTTTTTGTTCGAGCTCGCTCACTGATTTTAACAAAATATACCAATTTCACTATTTTTCCTGTGGTTTCAGTCTCTGTCTTTTCTCTTAATTATCACTGTTGTCCCTATATACTATACCTTTCACTACCTAGCAGTTTTAGTCTTTATTTTACAGTACTAAGTTGTTATTAGTGTTATCACTTCTTATCAGTATTATCACAGGTCACTTTATATTACAGTTTTTATCACTAATTTATATTGTTTTTACTTCTAGTTTAGTTTATACACTCTACTTATGCCTAATTAAATTGGTTTCGCTGTGATTTAACCAGTTTTTGTCATAATTTATAGCTAATTTTGTTTGAGTCTCTATCCTAGCCTACGGTGTTCCTATATAATTTTTACTGTTTTCTCATTAGATTACGCCTATGTTTTTATTGTTTTGCCTATATCTTTGTCCGTTTTCACTATATCTGTCTACTTACTGCGTTATTAGTCCTCGCAAGTCACTTTAAACACTAAAATAGGCTTTTTCTGTTCACAGGTTATTGTTCCCACAGAGCTGTGCCGCTTGGCGGCACTTTGTAATAGTTATATCTCCCTGATCCTTCGGCCAATCTGGATGCGGTTTTCACCACTAGGTCGGGGACGGTCCCGGCCTCGATCCCAAACCGACTGCTGACCTCCGTCTCCCGAGGGTCCGACAGGAACACCCGCCGCAAGTCGCCACACCGCCGTTTTCGACAGCTGTCAAACTTGCGACGGCTATAACTCCGGACTCCGAGCTCGTAGATCCTCGGGAGTCGCAGTGCCGGGTTCAGGAGAGGCCAGAGAATGCCCGGAGACCCAGCCCCGTCCTCCGGGAGCGTCTGGAGCACTCCGCGTGTTTGACACAGAATGTAAACAAACTTCTTGCTAGAAGTTTTGTCACTTTTACACAGTAAATCTCGTCACAAACACTATTACATGAAATTCGTAACCCGCTTTCAACGCTCCGGTATGATTTTAGCCGAAATACACACTAAATATATTATTAATTAAAATTCAAAAATTTCCTTAGGTTAAGTACTGAACTAGTGATGTCACCCGGGGGAGCGCGAAACTCAAACTGGGTTAGGTTAGGTTAGGTTAGGTTAGGTTAGGTCGGGCGGGTATACTTCGCACACACTCTTTTGGTGTGTGCGGAGTATACGCGCCCAAATTGGAGGTGGGTGCCTTGCCTTCATTGGCCGGGCACGTGGGCGGTGGACTCCCGCGCGACCCGCGGTGGGTGATGGGGGCCTTGCCTTTACCGGCCGGGCCCGGCAGAGCACACTGCCTCACCAAAGCGGCAGAGCACACTGCCTGACCAAAGCGGCAGAGGACACTGCCTTACAAAACCAGAGAGGGGGAACGGGCCCGCGAGCTGCTCCCCGGCACTCGTGGGCCCAAAGTTCCACACACCGGGCGGGCAACGCAGGTTGCCGCCCAACCCGGCTCTTGGCGGCTGACTCGGGGGGGTCGGTCGCCAACCAATGAGCCCGAGATGGCGGCGGCGTGTCAACGCCGCCTCTCGCGAGGGTTGGCCCTTTTAAGGGCCAGAGAGGAGGCCTGAAAAGGCCGCCCGCAGTGGGGCGGTACGGAATAATGCGAGAGCGGTTACCGTCCGCCCCCACATTAGCGGAGCGAAGGACACCGTGGAGTTTAGTGGGTATACCCTGGCCACCCACCATCTTCGGCCAGGGGGACCCCCACACACCGGGCCGCTCTCCCCCGGGAGCGGCCTGACGGTCTTAAGGCGATTCTCCACGTTAAAAAAAAAAAAAAAAAAAAAAAAAGGTTAGGTTAGGTCCCCCCCCCGAAGGGTTCCCCCCCCCGAAGGGTTCCCGCCTTGTCGTGGCGGGGGGGCTTAGTAGCCGTGGCCTGGACACCCACGGTGAACCAAGCGGAACCCACCCGAGGAGGGGCCGCTCGCGGCTGAGGGTTTCGGGGCCGCGGCAGGAGAGGAGTGTCGGTGTTGCGTTGCCGCTCTCCCTATCTGCCGCGGCCTCGGCGGGGCCGCCACCGTTGATGGCGGACGCGGTGGGGCTGCAGGGGAAGAGGAGTGTCGGTGTGTCGTTGCCGCTCGCCCTATCTCCTGCAGCCGAAAAGTGGTCGGCGACGGGGCCACAGACCTCACCCGTCGCAGGGGAAACAGGAGTGTCCGGACATCCCTGGTTCCCCTAAACGGCTCTTGGCGGCGGACTCGGGGGAGTTCGTCGCCAAACACTGAGCCACGAGATGGCGGCGGCGTGTCCGCACCGCCTCTTGAGAGGGTTTTGCCCATTTGGGCTCGGAGACGGGGTCCACTCGGACCACCCGCCGCTAGAGCTTGCCGAAGTTATCCGAAAGGTTCCGGCAAGCTCTGGCAACTGCGGCGCGAAGGACACCGAGGGGTTTAGTGGGTATACCCTGGCCGCACACCATCTTGGCCGGGGGGACCCCCACACACCGGGCCGCTCTCCCCCGGGAGCGGCCTGACGGTCTTAATTAGATTCCCCTCGTAATAAAAAAAAAAAAAATAAAAAAAAAAAAAAAAAAAAAAAAAAAAAAAAAAAAAAAAAAAAAAAAAAAAAAAAAAAAAAAAAAAAAAAAAAAAGGTTAGGTTAGGTCCACCCCCCCGAAGGGTTCCCGCCTTGTCGTGGCGGGGGGGCTTAGTAGCCGTGGCCTGGACACCCACGGTGAACCAAGCGGAACCCACCCGAGGAGGGGCCGCTCGCGGCTGAGGGTTTCGGGGCCGCGGCAGGAGAGGAGTGTCGGTGTTGCGTTGCCGCTCTCCCTATCTGCCGCGGCCTCGGCGGGGCCGCCACCGTTGATGGCGGACGCGGTGGGGCTGCAGGGGAAGAGGAGTGTCGGTGTGTCGTTGCCGCTCGCCCTATCCCCTGCAGCCGAAAAGTGGTCGGCGACGGGGCCACAGACCTCACCCGTCGTAGGGGAACCAGGAGTGTCCGGACATCCCTGGTTCCCCTAAACGGCTCTTGGCGGCGGACTCGGGGGAGTTCGTCGCCAAACACTGAGCCACGAGATGGCGGCGGCGCGGCGTGTCCGCGCCGCCTCTTGAGAGGGTTTTGCCCATTTGGGCTCGGAGACGGGGTCCACCCGGACCACCCGCCGCTAGAGCTTGCCGAAGTTATCCGAAAGGTTCCGGCAAGCTCTGGCAACTGCGGCGCGAAGGACACCGAGGGGTTTAGTGGGTATACCCTGGCCGCACACCATCTTGGCCGGGGGGACCCCCACACACCGGGCCGCTCTCCCCCGGGAGCGGCCTGACGGTCTTAATTAGATTCCCCTCGTAAAAAAAAAAAAAAAAAAAAAAAAAAAAAAAAAAAAAAAAAAAAAAAGGTTAGGTTAGGTCCCTCTCGTCGTGCGTCCACCTTGCCGTGGTGGGAGGGCTCAGTAACCGCTCACCATAGCAAGCCAGCTATGTTGGGCGGTGAAGCCAAGAGGCGCACTAGGTAGGTACACTTCACATTCGCTCATACACTTACACACACAACTCACACCTCCACACACACACACCACACACCCTCACACACACTACACATCAATGGGTGGGTGCCCTTGCCTTAATTGGCTGGGGTACGTGTTAGCTAGGGAACTCCTCGCGCAACCCGCGTGGAGTAACTGGGGCCTTGCCTTTGCCGGCCGGGCCTGGCAGAGTAAACTGTCGGCAAAACCGCAAGGCAAGTTGGTGGTGCGGGGCGATGCCTGAATGGCTGTCGCGTTAGACAGTCGCAACCGCACCCCCAGGAGGGGCACCTGCCGCCCCCCCTCTTGGGTCACCAAATGTAGGCCCCACAGGTGCCGAACCGGCTCCGGCCCTCGTGGGAAACATAACACCGTGTACTCGTGGGATATGATATGGAGTTCCTTATAAAAAACACACAAAAACCAAACTTGAAAGACGAGAAGGAGAAGAAAAGAGAGAGAAGAGAGAGGCGCGAAGTGCGCAGGCGTGAGAAGGAGCAGTCGCTCAAAGAGACGGGAGAAGGGCAAAATAGCCCGGACCGGAGAGACGTTGGAGATAGACCCAGAAGCCCTATAGTTAGGCTCGAGAGGGTAAAGGGCATCGATGAACTGCCCAGAGAGAAGAGGATGCTGGTGAGTGACCTGGAGTTGTCGGACACCACCAGCACTGACACGGCACAGTCCGGCTATCACTCTCCAGCGGAGAGCGTCGCTAGCGTGGCTACACTGGCCAGCAGTAAGAGAGCACGCAGCGACTCGGACAGTGACGAGCAATGGGGTCACAAGAAGACACCCGCCACCTCCACTAGCAGTGGACCAGGACGAGGACGAGGCCGCGGCCGCCCCCCCACTACCGGGGAGTACGTTGGGCTGGCCAAGGCTAAACAACAGCTAGTAGAAGCTGAAAAGGAGGAGATGCGCTTAGAGGCTGAACGGGATATTGATTCCGCAGCTTCAGCCGCCAGAGAGCTTCGGCTCAAATTTCCGACCAAGTCGGAATTACAAAAGAGGGCTACTGGCGGTGAAGAGGAAATCAATGTCCCGGTCGAGGCGCAGACGACCCAGGGACTGAGCGAGCGAATCGCGGGTGACATCGCGACGATCAACTTCGTCGCGAAAAACTCGAAGAAGCTCCAGGGTCGATTTGTCGCCTACCTCAACAATGCTGCGCTCAGCGTCGCGAGCGTTGTTGAGGAACTCAGCCAGCGTACGGCGACTGATGAGACGGCCCTCCTGAAGGCTGAGAACATCAGGATGAGAGCGGAAATGGCGGATCTCCGCAAGCAACTCGCCCTAGTGCAGGAGCAGATGGCGGCCCGCCACGGCCTTGATCAGATTGCCGCGATCAGAGGGGAGGCTGGTGACCAGCCAGCCATGCTTGCCAGCATGATCGAGGAGCTGAAGCGGGCACTCATAGTCGAGGTCGGGACCATGGTGAGTGCCCGCATCGAGAATCTGGCCGACAGGCTACCTCCTGCCCCTATTGTCCGCCCGCCCCTGGCGGCAGACAGGGCCAGACTGACGAGAGAGTCACCGCCTCTGGTGACACAAGAGGCCAGCCCGCCTCCACCAGCTGCAGCTAGGGAAAAGGGCAAGGGAAAGGGGAAGGGGAAGGGCAAGAGCTCTAAGCCGCAGGGAGCCCCCGCGGCCGTCTCAGGCCCTCCCACTTTCGCTGCCGTCCTCGGCCCTCCCACTGCCGTCGCTGGCCCTTCACGGGCTCCAGCCGCCATCGCCGGCCCTTCACGGGCCCCAGCCGCCGTCGCTGGCCCTTCCAGCGCCCCCCACGTCGCCCAGCCGACTGCTCCATCCGGAGCCTGGACGACTGTCGGGAAAAACGGCCGGAAAGGGCCGCAAAAGAAGAAGGAGGCTTCCCAACAGCCTCCGAAGGCCAAAAAGCCGAAGCTGCGTGTGCACCGAACTGCGGGCATCGTTGTCACCCTGCAGCCAGACGCAGAGCAGAGGGGCGAGACCTATGCGGCGGTGTTGGCCGAGGCCAAGACACGCATAGACTGGCGCGCTATGGGGATAGAGGGTGTCCGCATAGACCGGACGGCGACGGGGGCCCGAATCATCAAGATTCCAGGTCCCGCCAAGGTCGAGCAAGCGGACGCCCTCGCGGCCAAAATTGCCGAAACGCTATCCGCGGATCGGGTCCGGGTTTACCGTCCCGTCACAACAGCGGACTTGCGAATCACCGGTCTCGACGACTCGGTGACGGTGGCCGAGCTCGTCGCGACGATAGCACGTGACGGCAACTGCTCCCCGGAGCAGGTGAAATGCGGGGACATTCGCCGCGAATCTCGCAGCATGGGCTCTGCGTGGGTCCGCTGCCCGGTGGAAGTGGCGAAGAAGGTGACGGCAAGCGGCCGGCTGCTCGTGGGCTGGGTCTCAGCGACCGTCAAGCTACTGCAGCCCCGAGCTCAGCGGTGCTTCCGTTGCCTGGAAGTCGGGCACGTGAGGGCAAAGTGCGAGTCCCAGGTCGACCGTAGTGACACTTGCTACCGGTGCGGCCAACCCGGGCACAAAGCCGGAGACTGCCTGGCCGCCGTCCACTGCCCGCTGTGTGCAGCTGCAGGACTACCGGCGGCCCATAAAGTCGGCACCAAGGGCTGTAAAGACCCCAAGGCCTCAAGGAGGAAACCTGCAGGTGGAGCGTCGTCTCGCCCCACTGCAGAGGTTCAAGCCGTCTCCGACACCCCGGAGGCGATGGAAGAGATGGTCGATGTTCCGGCTCCTTAATGGACCACGACCCCTTCCATCGCTTCCTGCAGACGAACTTGAACCACTGCTGGAATGCCCAAAATCTTTTTGTGGCATCAATAGCAGAGTGGGGCATCGAAATGGCAGTTGCAGCGGACCCTCACAGTGTCCCGTACGGGAGCAATTGGCTCGCGGATGCGGCGACCCCGAAACCGGCGGTCGCGATAATCCCGAGCAATGCTCTCTGTGTGCCGCCCCTCCGCCTGATCGCCCGCGGCGTTGGATACGTTGCGGTAAGGTGGAGGGATACAGTCGTGGTCGGGGCGTATTTCACGCCAAACCGGCCAGACCGAGAGTTCGAGGACTTCCTGGAAGAGGTTGGGGCCCTATTGGACCGTACACAACCTCTTCCGGCACTCCTCCTGGGAGACTTGAACTCTTGGTCCACACGATGGGGCAGCACACAGCCCAATTCGCGGGGAAGGCTCCTCGAGCCCTGGCTCGACTCGTTCGACCTGACGCCGCTCAACCGGGGGTCGACGAGCACCTTCGTGCGTTGGCGGGCCCAGTCGATTGTGGACGTCACACTCGCAAGTCCCGCCCTCGCGCGAAGGGTGCACGACTGGCGGGTTGAGGAGGCGGAGACTCTCTCTGATCATCTCTACATCAGATTCGAGATCTCCGCCCACACCTCACCCCCAGTCCACACGCCGCCCCAGACGGAACGCCCGAGGTGGGCCCTCAGGCGAATGGACAAGGAGCTCCTGGAGGAGGCCGCCATCATCCAGGCGTGGGTGCCCGTACCGGAGGTCCTGGATGATGTAGACGGAGAGGCGGAAAGGCTTACGAGGGTGATGACAGGCGTCTGCGACGCGTCGATGCCCCGGGTCAAGCCGCGAGTTCGCTCGCGGCAAGTGTACTGGTGGAGCGCGGAGATTGCCTCGCTTCGCGCCGCCTGCGTAGCAGCGCGCCGCCAGTACACCAGACACCGGAGGCGTCGACACGGTCGGCCCCGTGAGCCCGACGAGCCGGACGCGGTCGAAGACCGCCTCTACGAGGCCTGGAGGTCTGGGAGGAAGGCCCTGAGCGTGGCCATAAGTGCGGCTAAGGACAAAGCTCGCGAGGAGCTACTCGCGTCCCTGAGTCAGGACCCGTGGGGGCGCCCCTACCGCTCGGCTAGGGGCAAACTCCGTCCGTGGGCCCCTCCGCTGACTCAAACGTTGGAGCCTAGCTTTGTCCACAGCGTGGTGGCAACGCTCTTCCCGCAAGGGCAGGAGCACAACCCGCCGACCATGGCCCCGCCTCCACTGGCAGAGCCGGCGCAACTGGAGGAAGACTCGGTAGCAGTCACCCCCTCGGAGATGAAGATGGTCCTCCGTCGCCTCAGCGCGAAGAGCACCGCCCCCGGGCCTGACGGCATACCGGGGCGCGCGGTTGTTCTCGCCTCCAGGCACTTGGGGGACCATTTTCGGAGGCTGTTCTCCGCCTGCCTCGAGCGTGGGGAGTTCCCAGCTCGATGGAGGGTGGGCAGCCTCATACTCCTGAGGAAAGAGGGGCGGCCGGAGGCCTCGCCGTCGGCGTATCGGCCGATTATTCTACTCGACGAGGGGTGCAAACTCTTAGAGAGAATAATCGCCGCACGCCTAACGAGCCACCTCTCCCGTACCGGGCCGGACTTATCGGTACACCAGTACGGGTTCAGGAGGGAGCGCTCGACGGTGGGGGCCATCCTGCGGGTGAAAGCCCTGGCGGAGGAGGCAGTTTCCGGGGGAGAGGTGCTGTTGGCGATATCACTCGATATCGCTAACGCCTTCAATACCCTCCCCTGGTCCTGCATCAGGGAGGCGCTCAGATACCACCGGGTCCCCGAGTACCTCCAAAGGGTGGTGGCAGCCTATCTGTCGGATAGGTCGGTGTCCTTTGACACCCAAGCAGGTCCACAGTCGTGGAACATGTCCTGCGGCGTTCCACAGGGGTCGGTCCTAGGACCACTCCTGTGGAACCTGGGATATGATTGGGTGCTGCGGGGTGCCCTCCTCCACGGTGTCTCGGTGACATGCTACGCCGATGACACCTTGGTGACAGCCCGCGGGAAAACCTGCCGAGAGGCGGCCATCTTGGCCACGGCCGGCACTGCCCACGTCGTCGGCAGAATCCGCCGCCTGGGCCTCAGGGTTGCCCTCGAAAAGACGGAGGCCATGGCATTTCATGGCTCGGGAGTCCGGCTTCCACCGGACTTCAACATAGTCATAGGAGGGGTGAGGGTCAACATCGGGCGAACCCTCAAATACTTGGGGCTGACCTTGGACAGCCGGTGGAAGTTCGACGCCCACTTCGACCGTCTGATCCCGAGGCTGGTGGGAGCGGCGGGGCCACTCGCCCGGCTCCTACCGAATATCGGCGGTCCAAGCGCCTTCACAAGGCGTCTCTACTTGGGGATCATCCGCTCCATGGCTCTGTACGGAGCCCCGGTGTGGGCCGCGAATATCCCTGGTGGCGTCATCAGCAGACTCTTGCAAGTGCAGAGGCTGATGGCCATCAGGGTGACGCGGGCATACCGCACCGTGTCGGGCGAGGCGGCCGCCGTCCTTGCCGGTTCCATGCCGTGGGACCTGGAGGCGAGGGCCCTCGCGTCGCTGTACCAGTGGCGCGAGGAGGCGCGGAATCGGGGCGACCGACCGGCGCTCAGTGTGGTGGAGGAGCGTCGGGAGGAGCTCCGCCAGGTCCAACTGGCGGAGTGGCGACGGCGGCTGCAAGAGCCTGGAGCGGGTCACTGGACCATATCGGCGATCCGGCCCGTCCTGGAGGACTGGCTCTCTCGGAGCCACGGGGCGCTTGCCTTCCGTCTGACACAGGTACTCACCGGTCACGGCTGCTTCGGCAGGTACCTGTGTCGGATAAGGAGGGAGGTGGATGAGCGGTGCCATCACTGCACTTCCAGTGATGACACCGCTCAACACACAATTGAGGTCTGCCCAGCCTGGGACCTCCCACGGCAGGACCTAAGGAGGGTTGTGGGCAACGACCTCTCGTTGCCCGCTATAGTCGGCGCCATCGTCGAAGATGATGACGCATGGGTGGCATTCCGCCACTTCTGCGAGGACATAATGTCCTCGAAAGAGGAAGCGGAGCGAGCGAGGGAGCTCCTCCGCAACACACAGCGCCCACGGCGCACTCGGCGGCGAGGTCGCAATGACCTCATGCCTCCGTGACACCTGGCTCTGGCGGCTGACTCGGGGGGGTCAGTCGCCAACAATGAGCCCGAGATGGCGGCGGCGTGTCCGCGCCGCCTCTCGTGAGGGTTTTTCCCTTTCTAAGGGTTTTAGTGACGAGGCCTGACGAGGCCGACCGCAGTTGGGGCTAACGGTAGTAGTGCTACCGCAAGTTCCCGTTAGCCCCGACACATTGCGGCAGTGAAGGACACCCTGGGTTTTTAGTGGGTATACCCCGGCCACCCCCACCCCGGCCGGGGGGACCCCCACTCACCGGGCCGCTCTCCCCCGAGACGCGGCCTGATGGTCTTAACTAGATTTTCCCAGGTAAAAAAAAAAAAAAAAAAAAAAAAGGTTAGGTTAGGTTAGGTTAGGTTAGGTTAGGTTAGGTTAGGTTAGGTTAGGTTTTTTTTTTTTTTTTTTTTTTTTTTTTGATATGAGAACATTTGTATTAATAATGTTCCCGCGGCGCTTTCGGTTTACACCGCGGGGCATCACTTGGTTAATTTATTTAGTTATGTATTTTACATTATTGATTTTTAAAGGGATTTGATGACTAATTGTTTACGTTGTATTGAATGATTTTAGTGTTTGAACGATATGAGATATAAGATTTTCGAAAGTGTGGGTGGTGGTTTCTTTGGATATTATTTGGGAGAGGTCAAAGGGGTTGATATTGAAGATGGTGCAGGCGATTGAGTGCTCAGCACGTTTCAAGGTGTAGCGTGGGCATTCCTCTATGAGATGTTTCCAGCTTTGGATTGAGATGGAGTCACAAGGACAAAGGTCGTCGCTTGTGATCTTAAAGCGAAGGAGGTACTCTTTGTGGAAGGCATGATTGGTCAGAAGTTGAGTGATGGCGAAGGTTGGTTTGATGATGTTGAGGAAATTAATGAGGGAAGAGTGAGTAGGAAGGAGAGATTTTGTGTAGACGGCAGTGTCGGGGTTCTCGTAGATCTTTTGGGAGGCCCTCTGCGTCTCGAGTCTGTTGAGGTATTTGACGTGGCTGATGGGGACGGCAAAGTAATCGGGAGTACGGTGGAGGTTTGCAGCATCTTTTGCCGCTACGTCCGCCTGCTCATTGCCGTCCAGGCCAACGTGAGCCTTAATCCAAGCGAATTCTATTATGAGCCCTGATGTTCGGGCTGCGTGAACAGAGCTATGGACGGCGACCGCGAATGGGTTGCTGCTGTTGCGGTTGGACAGTTCCATAAGACCGGACTTGCTGTCCGACAGGATGAGACTATTCGGGAGTCTGTGGTGCAAGATGAAGTTGCAAGCTTCCCGAATAGCCAGAAGTTCCGCCTGGAAGACTGAGCAGCAGTCATGAAGTTTGAATTTCCTGACTGCTGTCCATTCTCCGGATGGCTTATAGGCGACGAAGGCAGCGCCGACTGAGTCGTCGTGTTTACTTCCGTCTGTGTAAATTTTATATGCGGAGGCGACTCTTTCTATATTAGGAAGTTCCAGGAAGTCATCGATTGATGAGATTTCCTGGAATTCAATTGATATTCTCTCTGAGGGGTGAAGGAGTGTTGCCGGTCGGCAGAGCTTCTCGACCGGGACGTCGTCAGGCAGCTGCGAAGTGACGCCCAGGAGCTTGGCACGCTCGATGTCAGCCATAGCTTCAACTTTGGATGGAAGAGGGGTAAGTTGGGCCAGTGAGATAGACGCGGTGGTACTGAGAGTCCTGAAACCTTGGACCATTTTGATCGCAAAGAGCCTTTGTAGAGATAGGAGCCGGAAGTAAATGTATTTGAATTTGAGTGCTCGGGACCAAATTACCGCGCCGTAACAGACAATCGGTTCGATGACCATGGAGTATATTGTGCGTACATTTTCTGGGTGTACGCCCCATGTAGGTCTTATGAGTATACTCAATTTGTTGTAGAGCTTTTTGGCTTTGTCAATAATGTAGTCGACGTGTTTGGCGAAGTGTAGCCTCTTGTCAATCAGAATCCCCAAGTATTTTATATGGTCGACGAAGTGAAGCCGCTGCTGATTCATAAGGATTTGACATCGAGAGGCGCGGGGGGTGAAAGCGATTGCCTGAGTTTTCTCAGGTCCGAACTCAAGCTTGACCCCGCTGCCCCAAGTGTATATGAGGTCCAGTGCAGCGTTCACATTTCGCTCGAGTTGAGAGGCGCTTGTGTTATGGGCGATAAGCAGCACGTCGTCGGCGTAAGCTTGGAGGCTGCACCCTTCGGGCATAGTCTCGGACAGGAGCTCATCCAGGACTAGGTTCCAGAGAGTCGGTCCGAGGACTGATCCCTGGATGCAGCCTCTAGTCATTGTTTTGTGTACGTTGGAGTCCGCGAGGTTTATGTGAACTTCGCGGTCCCGAACGTAACTCAGCAGGAGCCTGTAAATATTGCCGGGGCAGTTGCTGTCTCTCAGCCTTTTAAAGATTGCCGGCCACCAGGCACGGTCAAAAGCGGCTTTGATGTCGAGAGAGACAGCAACTACCTGTTCTCCAGCAGATTTGGCGGAGTATACAGCGTCAAGAGCACTGCTTATCGCCATGGTTGTTGATGTTTGGCTTTTGAAGCCGTATTGGTTGAGAGACGAAGAGTTGGCCTTTTGCATTTGGTAAGTTAGTCGGTTATTAATAAGTTTCTCGAGTAACTTACCAAACACGTTGAGGAGGCCGATAGGCCGAAAGCTGGAGAGAGAGCTATATTCCGGCTTCCCAGGCTTGGGAATTATTTTGGCCGTAGCGATCTTCCAAGTCTTCGGGAAATGTTCCAGACGGAGACAGCAGTTGATCATGCCCAGTACCTCTCGGGAGAACCACCTGGTGACCCAGAGACAGATGTCCGAGGTCAGATGGTCGAGTCCAGGGGCTTTTTTGCCGTTCATACGTTGGAGCGCGTCGAGTGCTTCATCCAGGGTAAAAGGAGGCTCCGAGGGGGAGTGGGTGGCACTGTGCATCTCCGACCGGAGTCGTCGTTGTACACTTGTGTCAGCGGTGTCGTCAGGGTAGAATTTGTCGAGTAGTGCTCGGGCGGTGTCATGAGGGTCTGAGGTGTAGGTGCCGTCGTCCAGGCGCAAAGTGGCCGGGGCTTGTGCCAATGGTTTGGTCTTGAGGATGCGATTGGTAACCGACCAGACGTCCTCCTTCTTCTGTCTGCCGCAGAACTCCCTGAAGTTTTCAGTGGAGGCAGCACAGAAGGCGTCCGAGTATTGACGTCTGAGTCGGTTACGTTCCTCGACAAGGTGTTCAATTGGCCGTTGGCGGCGGACTGCCTTAGACAATTTGTGGTGGGCTCGAATGACAGACTTCTTGAGTTCTTCCAAGTTCTCGTTCCACCACGGCGCGCGTTGCGGTGGGGGACGAGATCTTGGAAGTATCTTGTCACAAGTAGTCTGTATGGCCGAGGTGAAATCCTCGACATACGCATCGAGTTGCCAGATGTTGAGATCGTCAAAATTGGGGGTTGTCGGTAAGTGTCGGTTCGTTTCCGCCTCGAACCTTTCCCGGATTTGGTCCCATTTGACGCAGCCAGTCGAGTATCTGAAGGTGGACATCTTCATATTTTTTGTAGGTCTAGCAGAGAGTGATGCGCAGAAGCGGATTGCGCTGTGATCCGATGACGGGCAGATGCTGGGGTCGACCGTCCAGTCTGTGATGGCAACGCCGAGGTCGTTCACGATTGTAATGTCTACAATGGAGGTTCGGGGAACCCCTCTTGCGACCGTGTGATATGTGGGAGTGTCCCCGACGTTGCAGACAATCAGGTCTCTAGTGGTGATAAGGTTGGCGACCGCTTCGCCACGACTATTATTGGCAGATGATCCCCAAAAGTAATGGTGGCCATTAAAGTCTCCACCGATTACGTGTTTGGAGTCGCTGGTCTGCATCAGGAAGTGCTCTAGTTTATCAAGGGTGTTGTGCACGTCGGTCCGAGGCTCAACGTACACGGATGTAAGGTACACCTTGTGGCCAGAGCGGTCCCTGATGCAGACCACCGACATATTGGCGTTGGAGTGTTCGGAGACGCCCAATGTAGCCATCAGATTCGTCCGGACGAGCAGAGCCGCCCTGATCGGTCGGTCAGTATGAAACTGGTACGTGGTGAAGCCAGGTATTGGCTTCAGGCGTCCAGTGTTGGACGTATAGGGTTCACTGACGAATGCCACGTGGCATTCGGTATTGCTGAGGTGCACCGCAAGTTCATGGGTTGCATTGAAACTGCGTGCAAGGTTGATCTGAGTGCAATTCAGGTTGAAAGAAGAACGATGGGGATTATTGTTGTATCTAGTAACCATAGTTGGTGCGGGAACGGATGGTTTCTAACATAAATGAGATTCGAGGACATGATTGGGAAGTTGCACTGTGATCAACCTTGCATTTGGTGTTGGAGGTTTTTGCGTGTTCAATGCAGTTGCGGCACTGAGCTTTATCGGGGTTATTCTTCTCAGGGCAGGCTCGGAACTCATGGCCGGGCAAAGAACAGTGGGAGCAGACAGCGACTTGACGATCGCACCTCGCCTTGGTGTGCCCGAACTGCAGGCACCTGTAGCACTGGAGCAATGGCAAGTACCCCTCAGCGTGCACCCGCTGGTGGTCTAGGTTTATTTTGATCTTAGAGGTAATAGCCTTCCAGACAGGGGGAGAAGCGAGGAGGACTGCGTTGTAGAGCCGTTTGTTGCGGTTCGCACGCTTAAAGCGGAAGGTAAGGTCGGCATCAACAGTGATAGCCTCTTTGATTTCGGCGTTTTGGTTTCGGATGATGGCCACGAGTTCGTCAGCTGGTATGTCTTCGGGGACGCCCTTGAGGATGACCATCGGGCTAAGAGTCTTGGAGGCCTCAGCCACCACGGAACACTCAGTGCGCTTGAGTTTATTAAGGGTCTCTTCCCGGTGCTCCATATCATCGAATTCAACGCGGATTTTATTTTTCGAGATGAACTTTATGTTCGATGGAGCGAAGGATGAATCCCGGAAAGAGACCGAGCTCTTAAAGTTTTTGAGCGTTTCCGAGGCGCTGAGGACACTCTTTTTCGAGCTTACTATTATCGCCGGTTTTGTTTTAGGCACTGGTGGTGGTGGTCCATGCGTGTGCCCCGAAGGCGTCGCCGGCGCCGCCGCTACCGCCCGAGCGTAAGTGAGGGACGAGTGACCGGATGGTGTACCCGCCTTGTTCCTCGCCTGACGCACATCAGTGTGCACCTCATCGAGCTTCGACTTGAGGTCCTGGATGTGGGCGATAACGGCCGCACCAGCGCAGCCACCGTTGCCGCCGCTGAATTCGGGCAATTGGTCCGTCTGCGTGAAGCAGGATCGCTGCGAAACGGGAGCGGGGGACGCCTGGAGCTGAGCCGGCGATGGGGGTGTTAAGGCAAGGCGCTGAGTTGGAGAAGGGGCGGCGGAGGTAGAGGTATGCCTCCTCCGCTCCCTCTCCAGGTCAGCCTCTGCCTCCCTAAGTAAGCGGTAGAGGTTATCTATAGCGAGAGAGGTTCCTTTCTTGATCTCAGTCTTAATGTTGCCCGAGTTAGCCAGGTGGGCCTTGGCGTGCGCACTCCAGAGTTTCCCCTGAAGCGGTCTCGACTTGGTCGCGATGTCGGACGGGATCGGCGCGACTTCGACCAGGGTTCGGGCAAAGCCCCGTTTGGCCTTAGGCTGGGTCGTCGTCGCGTCGCCCGTCGAGGATTGCGTACTGTTATCGTCCGCTTCGAGGGAAAAGGGCAAGTGCTCCGCGCGGAAGGGGCTGCGGCGTTGTTGTGGCAGTTGCCTATCACCCATTTCGGACAGAAAAGTGGAGCTGCCTCTGCTGGTTGAGGGCTGAACCGGAACCGACAGAGCGTCAGGATCGACTATGAATGTCAGGTTTGCCGGGTTTTTGTCCACCTCTCTATCCTTAGGAGGGGTCCTATACATGGTTTAGGTGCGCAGCTAGCAGTGGGGAACGATAACGGAGACAAAATATGAACTTTAAAAATTTCGAAACTTTTTGTATGGGATGAGTCTAGCTCAGCGGTAACTTCACTGGGTGGGCGGGAGGGCGCAAAAATTGAATTTTCCGCTCTGGATGGCGGTCAAATCGCGCGAATCGCTCAGGGTGGGTAACAGGGGGTGGTTTACAACTATTTATGGTAAAATTGAAGCAAGTTTTCTTCGGAAAATTTGAGAAAACGGCTGTCACAACGAAATTTGTACCAAAATTTGACTCTAATTTTATGAAAAAATACGATAAATATATGTAATAACTATCTACTTTAATCTTTTTCAGATTCCTGGATGAACGGCAGGCAACGGGGGCTAGAAGAGCCTTATTGTGGTCCAATTGAAGCAAGTTTTCCTCGAAAGGGGCTGAGAAAACTGCGGAAACTTAGAACTCTGACCAAAATTCAAAACTGTATTAACGAAAAACTTGGAAAAAACGTATTAAATTAACTTTTTAATTAGATGTTTTATTTTTTGCAGGACCCTGGACTACCGCTACGACGGCGCAACGCAACAATTCACTGATTTAGGCAAGTTTCGAAAAATTTATATTTCCGGTTAGGTTAGGTTAGGTTAGGTTAGGTTAGGTTAGGTTAGGTTAGGTTAGGTTAGGTTAGGTTAGGTTAGGTTAGGTTAGGTTAGGTTAGGTTAGGTTAGGTTAGGTTAGGTTAGGTTAGGTTAGGTTAGGTTAGGTTAGGTTAGGTTAGGTTAGGTTAGGTTAGGTTAGGTTAGGTTAGGTTAGGTTAGGTTAGGTTAGGTTAGGTTAGGTTAGGTTAGGTTAGGTTAGGTTAGGTTAGGTTAGGTTAGGTTAGGTTAGGTTAGGTTAGGTTAGGTTAGGTTAGGTTAGGTTAGGTTAGGTTAGGTTAGGTTAGGTTAGGTTAGGTTAGGTTAGGTTAGGTTAGGTTAGGTTAGGTTAGGTTAGGTTAGGTTAGGTTAGGTTAGGTTAGGTTAGGTTAGGTTAGGTTAGGTTAGGTTAGGTTAGGTTAGGTTAGGTTAGGTTAGGTTAGGTTAGGTTAGGTTAGGTTAGGTTAGGTTAGGTTAGGTTAGGTTAGGTTAGGTTAGGTTAGGTTAGGTTAGGTTAGGTTAGGTTAGGTTAGGTTAGGTTAGGTTAGGTTAGGTTAGGTTAGGTTAGGTTAGGTTAGGTTAGGTTAGGTTAGGTTAGGTTAGGTTAGGTTAGGTTAGGTTAGGTTAGGTTAGGTTAGGTTAGGTTAGGTTAGGTTAGGTTAGGTTAGGTTAGGTTAGGTTAGGTTAGGTTAGGTTAGGTTAGGTTAGGTTAGGTTAGGTTAGGTTAGGTTAGGTTAGGTTAGGTTAGGTTAGGTTAGGTTAGGTTAGGTTAGGTTAGGTTAGGTTAGGTTAGGTTAGGTTAGGTTAGGTTAGGTTAGGTTAGGTTAGGTTAGGTTAGGTTAGGTTAGGTTAGGTTAGGTTAGGTTAGGTTAGGTTAGGTTAGGTTAGGTTAGGTTAGGTTAGGTTAGGTTAGGTTAGGTTTTTTTTTTTTTTTTTTTTTTTTTTTTTGAAATAAGTTTTTCAACTCCACAGACCTTTCGGTCCGTGCCTTTGTTAGATTAAGTTTTATTTGTTAGTTTTGTTTTTTAGCTTAGTAAATTAGTGGGCGCCCACTGCCACCCCGACTACACTATGATACAAATATAATTTAATCTAAACTAACATTTGATTTATTATTTTAAATTAAACTAAACTTATATTAGGACTTATAGTCCATCCCCTTATATAGTATGGTATGTATATAATATATATGTATATATAATTTTTTTTTTTTTTTTTTTTTTTTTTTTTTTTTTTTTTTATTAATTATTTCACGTAAATTATGGTTTGTTAGTAGGTTTTATGATTAGGTTACACAGTTGTAGAATTTAGAATGTGACATAGTTAGGGTGAAGGTGGCATCCATGTCAACGGTAAGGCCTGTAGTTTTGACGCCAAAACCTCCGCGACCGTGGTGTTGCGATGATGAATTGCCATCTTTATGTTATAATTTATGATGTCGTGGGGAGAGGTGGACAGCGTCTTCCGTATGAAATTTGCGATCGCGTCACCGTCGTCGTCCGAGTAATACACGCATTCGATTGTGTGGCGTGAGATGGCGACGACACCGTGTTGGACACTTTCGTGTAGCATACTTCTAACCCTCTTAGTTCTTATGATTTTAACGTAGTCGTATGTTTGTCCCTGAGCTTCGTGCACGGTCAGAATCTTGGACTCTTCCCCACTCCCGTATCCCTTGTTGGCCAGGGATTCTTTCTCTGCTTGCGTGTGTACCAGGTACAGCGTTCGCGGGTCTTTGGGCGGGATGTGGGTGCCCGTGAACTTTATCAGCTTGAGTGATTTTGGTTCGGGCCTGGCAGAGTAGATTCCGTCGTACACGTCCTTCAGGGCATACGCTACGTCTTGAGGGTTCCTGTATGTACATAGAAGCTCCTGTGTGATGTGGGCGACTGCCGTTGGACGGAAGTACCTCATCTCAAAGAGGTTGTCCCTGTCGATATATGGTAGTTGGTTCACGTCGCCCAAGAGGATGATTTTTTGCGCTCCGGCAAGCCGGGTGATCATTACTAAGGAGCCAAAATGGTTCATCAGAGCCTCGTCTATCATTAGACGTTTGTAGGTTTCTGATGTCCCATTCACCAGGATTGAAGCTATAGTACGGACCCTTTTTTTAATTTGGTCTCCGTGCTTTTTGACGAGCTTCTCTCTCAGGTCGTTGGCCGCCTCAGTAGTTGTTGTTGCTACTATATCATCCTCCGGGACGAAGTGGGCCACCACCCACGTCGATTTTCCACATCCTGGGACCCCATTCACCCACTCAATTTCCGGCACCGTCCATGCTTCCAGGGCATTTGGTGTACCCTGAACGCCTTGGATGGTTTCTGCCGTTTGTAGGATTTTGTCATCGAGCATCACTTTCGTGCACTTGGCTACGATGACTATGGGATCGTTTCCGGATATTTGGAATGAGGGTGGTTCCTTTTGAGATGATGTGTTTGTGTGGGTGCTGTCGTCTCGGGATTCCTCCACTGCTGGAACGAAACCTTCAGTCCCACTGTATGCTGCCATATACGGTCCTTTTATGTCTCCTTTGAGGACCTCTTTCGTAGTGTTGTTGTAGATGGCAGCCTCTGCTTCCTGTAGGAGAACTTTAAGGAGGCCTTCATTCTGCATTTGGAAAGCCTCCATTATTTTCCTGCATGTCGCAAGATACACCTGCTTCGATGCTCTTGTGACACCCAGGTTGGTCCAGTGGGCCTGAAGTGTCGCCCCTGGAGTTATTTGGGGAGAGTTAACCTGGCCCATTTCCGCCCTGGTTCTTGGTTTGGGCGGAGGTATCGGTAGTGCTGGTGCTGGTGTTGACCGGAGGGCCTGGTTAAGCGCAGCTGCTTGTGTGTCTCCCTTAATCTCCCAGTGTTCGGCTTCCCGAGGTGTCTTCCTACCCCCCCTCACTAGGTTTTTTAGTGTTGTTAATAGTCTGCTTGGTGTTAAGGGACTCTCTTTGGCTTTGTGTTGTTTAAGTTGGTTCACGCTCTCCTGGAGTCTCTCCGTTCCGCTTTTTGAACCCGGGCCTGGCTGTGAGACGACATTTGGTGTTTGCCTCTGATCCTTTGCATACTTGGAGGGTAACAGGAAGTCAAGATCCTGTCCCCTGTTTTCGTATGCTATGATCTCGTGTTGTTGAGAGGCTTTTATGCAGCTGAGATAGTCGGCTGCCATTCCCGTGTCGTACTCTATTGCCATAGCGTCCAGGCTAATTTTGCAGGGAGAAAGTCCCGTCTCCGTTCCGAGTATTTCCAGGAATCTGTTGGCCTGGGCGTAAGGGGAGTCGTCGTTTCTTTCAAACATGAGTATGGTTTTGTTTTTTGCCCTTACCAGTTTGAAAGTTACCCCCTTGATTACTCGTGTGGAGAGAGATTTGAAGAAACTCCTTTTGAGCGTGCATTTTCTTGTACTGTTGTTTAACAGCGCGGCCAGGCCCGGCGATATTGTAGTTCTGCCCCTGTCAGAGACATTGCAGAACGCCAAGCCCAACCTTTCGCTGTTTGTGTCCATGAAGAGTGGGACGCATCTCGTCTTTATTCCCGGAGTTCCTGCTTCTGCACATGACAATAGCAGGTTAAAAGTGATTGACGCGGGACCATCCCTTTGGCTGACGTTATTGCCTTGGGTTTGTGAATGGGTCCCGTCTTGTTCCGGGTTTCGGACGGTTTGCCTCCCACTCGTCGTGTGAAGTGTGGATCCGTTTCTTGCGGCGGCTGTTCCGAAGGCTTTTTCGGCAAATTCAAGGAATGCTGGTCTCGCTTTCGCGTCGTACAGAAGCTCGTGGAGCTCCTGTTTAACCAGATTCCTATCCAAGGCTGCCTCCAGATCCATCCTCGCAAGCTGGAACCTCGGACAGTCCAGCAGAATGTGCCATATTGTTTCCCTTTCGTCGGGGTCACATTCACACTCTGGGCTGCCTTTCAGTCCGAACCTATTCAAATATTCGGCTATTCCCCCGTGTCCTGTCAAGATTTGCACCTGAGTATGGGTCAGTGTCTCAGATCGCACCAGCCTGTATGTCTTGGCGACATTAGGTAGCATGATCCTCGTGACCTCTCCTGTGCTGGAAGTGTCGTATCTGTCTTGCCATTTCTTGACAGACTCTTCCCTGATCTTTTTCTTGACATATGAAAGGGGGATTTGGTCGTAGCTGGGGGGTTGGTCACTTAGGGCCGCGGTCTTCGCGAGCTCATCCGCTCGTTCATTACCCGCAGTTCCCACATGAGCCCTCAGCCAGAACAACCGGATATTTGGTTTCGCCGTTTTGATGTTGTTTTTTATTTGTTGTGCCAGAGGGTGCATTACTCTCGCGTTTGACAGCAGTTCCAGTGATGATCTTGAGTCACTCATGATGTTGACCTCTGGAGAATTGCTGTCTTTTGCCATAAGCACCGCTCTGTGTAAGGCGTAGAGTTCGGACTGAAAAACAGTACATGCTGGGTGTAGTGTGTACATGCTGGGTGTAGTGTGAAAATGTTGTGTATGGACTCCTTGCCCTCCTCCCACATTGAGGCCGCAGCTCCCACTCTCTCTTGGATTTTGCTGCCGTCTGTGTAGACGTGTGGCCCTGTGATATTATGTTTTTGGAGCGTTTCAGAGTCCAGTGTGTCTAGTAGTGTGTAATGTATGGTGTTTGTGTTTGCCGGGTGTGCCTGGTCTAGAAAGCTTATGTTTTTCTCGAGCCTCCTTCCAGGTGGAATGTATAGTGTACTCTGATGTTTTTTGGCTAAGTATAGAGCCTCTACCTCCTGAACTTTTAGGTCTATTGGTAATAGACCGGCTAGTACGAGAGCTGAGGTTGTAGAAACCGTGCGATATGCCCTGCATATTTTTATGGCTACAGCCCTTTGTATCGAACTGAGTGGTTTTTTAACCATCTCCAGTCCAATTGCTGGGGCCCATACGCTAGCCGCATACAGCACGATTGGCTCTATTACCGCCGTGTATATAGTCCTGGTGATCTCGGGATTTAGACCCCATGAGACCCTCGCCGTGCACGCAAGTTGTTTGTAGATGTCAGCTGCCCTTTTACAGGTTGCTGTAGCGTGCTCTTTGAAAGTCAGATGTTCGTCTATAATGAGGCCAAGGAGTTTAGTACTTTTTGTATACTCCAGGGTTACTCCCGACATCTGTAGCTGTGGTTTGACAAATTTAAGCTTCTTTGTAAATATCATGGCATTGGTCTTATGTGCCGCAAAGTTGAGCTTGTTTTGTCTTCCCCACTGTACCACTCTGCCGAGAGTAACATTGGCCTTCTCCTCTAGGACTGCTGAGGAGGTTCCCGAGAATACCAGAACTACATCGTCCGCAAATGCTTGGCAGTGTACCTCACCCTCGTTGATTGATTGCAGTAGTGAATCTAAGATTATGTTCCAAAAGGTTGGTCCTCCAATGGAGCCTTGTACGCAACCCTTCGTGGTATCCTTGCTGCATGATCTTCCTGCGTAATTCACTACTACTTTCCTATCCGATAGGTAAGATTCTACCAATTTGTAAAGATTTGCCGGACAGTGTTTTTTGCCCAGTTGATGTTTTAAAGCTGGCCACCAGGCGTTGTCGAAGGCTCCCTCTATGTCCAGCGACACCATTAGGACGATCTTTTTGCTGTCGATCCCCCGTCTGATGTGCTGTATTAGGTCATAGAGGGCATCCTCAGTGCCTTTTTGTGGCATGAATCCGTATTGGTGCTTGTGTAATTTTGGTAGAGTGTGCCATTGGATCCTTGTGACCATCAGTTTTTCAACTGTTTTCCCCAATACCGATAATAGCCCGATGGGCCTGTAGGATTTGGGGTGAGTGTAGTCCTCCTTAGCTGGTTTACGGAGGATTATGACGTGGGCTATTTTCCACTGCGCCGGGAAGTATCCTAGCGACAAACATTTGTTTGCTATTGCCAGGAAAACCCCGCTATTGCAGCGGATTGCAGCGGAGCAGATGTCCGCCGTAAGCCCGTCCGGCCCTGGAGCCTTTTTGGGATTTTGTGCCCTTAGCACTGTCTCGAGTTCCGAGACAACGAAGGGTGGATCATCCTCTTTCAGCTCCAGGCTGTCTGCACTCTTGAGTTGTTGTCTGATGGTTTTGTGATGGTGTTCTTCTGTTGTTGGATCATCGTCCGGATAGAAGGTTTTTGTTAAGAGTTCTGCTGACCTTTCAGGAGTGAGAGTGGCGCCGTTTGCGTCTCTGAGGAGCATGTCTTCTTCTCTACCTCCGGTTCTCCTGATAACCCTGTAGATTTTGTCCCACATGCTCTCTCTCTCTTGGGTCGTGCAGTACTCTTTCCAGTGGACTGTCTGGGCACTCTCTGCCATTTTTGCGTATATCTCTTTTTGTACCGTATACTCTTCTATTACGAAGATTCTGCGAGTTGGGGCTGCGTTTCTGATTCGCCTTTTGTGTCTGGTGACGATTTGTTTCTGCTTCTGCAAGTCCTTTGTCCACCATGGAGGGTCCGTTTTGACCTTCCTTTTGCCTGTAGCTGGGATGGTGTTTTCACAGGCCTTATGGACAGAAGTCACATACGCTTCGACAAATCGCTCCAGTTCCTCCGCCTCCCGAATGTCGTTTATGCGTTCCACCTTTATGTTTCGTTCTTGGAGTATTGAATGAAGTGTGTTGCTGAAGGCCTTCCAATCTGCTTTTTTGGTGTTGTATCTGCGCGTGGTATTAGCTGGGATTGGTTCCAGTCTATTACTTAACCGCAGGGTAAAGCAGATGGCGTTGTGGTCAGATGTTGTGACCGACCTGTCCACTCTCCAGTTCTCCACTCGTCCTAGCAGGTTTTGGCTGCACGCTGTCACGTCCACGTGGCTGACGCATGCCTTGCCCCTTCTGTAGGTTTCGAAAGTTGGTGTGTCCCCGACATTCAGGATATGCAGGTTAGCTGCACTGAGAAACGCGCTGTAGTCATCACCTCTTGCGTCCTCTGAGGCGCTGCCCCACCAGTGGCTCCACGCGTTTGTGTCTCCAGCCACTATGAGGTCTGAGGTGTTGAGTTTGTCGCAGGCAATTTGTATACGGTTGAGATAAGGTTGGATGTCCTCTTCTCCATCCAGGTAAATGGAGACCAGCCCTAGTTGGGTACTGCCGTTTTTGAGCAAGACCGCTGATTCGGTTTCGGTTACAATCTGTGGATCATGGATGATCTCCAGATTGTCTCCGAATACGATTATTGCCGCCTTTACTGGTCCGTTCCTATTAAGGGTGCACTGAATTACTTTTGTGCCCGGGTGTTGTTTCAGCTTTCCCGTGTTACCCGTGTAGGGCTCCTGCACGAGGGCAACTGAGACTCCCCTTCCCTTAGCTTCTCGGATCAGTTCTGCCGTAGCCAGTCTCGATCTCCGAAGGTTAGCCTGGATGAATTTGAGGTGATTCACAGCTTGACTGGGGTGTGTGTTTGGTGTGTTTGATGTGTTTGTGTTGCTTTGGCTGCCCTCAGCAATACGCTATCTTGGAGCGGGCTATGGCATCCCATTTTGCCCGCTCCAGACAGAGTCCGCTGTGGGCAGTGTGTTGAGAGTCCCTATCTTTTAATTCAGCGCAGTTTTTGCACGTTGGACTATTCCCCGCTGCTCTGCTCGGGCATTTGTCCCAGGTGTGGGCCTCTCCGCAGTAACTGCAAAACTGTTCTTTTATTTTGCACACTGCGGCTGTGTGTCCGAAGCCCAGACATTTTGAACATTGGACCAGCGGGGAGCAGTCCAGGACCGGCCTGCGCTGGAGGCCTATGTAGACCTTTTCAGCCTCCATAAGCCTCTTGTGTAAAGTGGGGGGTACCTCCAGGACGGGGTGGCACTCTAGGGGGTTTCGCGCTCTTTTCCTGTACCTTAGCTTAACGGGGGTCTTCTTCAGGTCGATATCCTCTACCAGCTTTTTATTTTGGGCGAGGAGATTTTGGATTATCTCCTCGTCGGTGTGGATCGCTAGTACATCCTTTATTATTACTAAAGGATTTCCTACCTTTGGGACATCGACCTGTAGAGACTTGTTTGCCTCTAGGTTCGTTTTAATGAGGCGCAGATCCTCCTTTGTGCCACATTTTAAGACCACCTTTTGATTCCGGGCTTTTCGGACATGGTCCACCTTTGCCCCGGTGCGCTTGGTGTCCAGCGCCACCCTGATTTCTTCTACCACCTTCTCCCCAGTGTTTTTGGGGTTCTTGGAGGAGACTATTAGAGTGTAGTTTGGGCTAGGGCGGGGAACCAATGGTGGCTTGGGACCCGAAGGCCTGCTCGGTGGCGGGATGGTTGCGATTGCCGCATACGTAGGCCGTTGCGGCTCCCGAGCAGTGCCCTCGATCTCCTCTAGTTCGTCCTGGATGCTTGTTAATTTTAAATTTGGTGGCGTGCGCAGTTTCGACTCCCTGTTTGCTCGGAGTTCTGAGCGCACCGCCTCCACTTGTTCGCAGAGCGGATGGAGTTGCTCTGCTAAGTTGATTTTTGGAGGGGGAGTGTGGGGGATTTGCTTATTTTGCTTTGTTAGTAGTTTTAGCTCAGCAATTTCCCCCATTAGTGTGATGTGGTTTTCGCTGCTGCTCGCATGGAGCCCGGTTCTCATGGACCCCATCGCTTGCAGCAGCTCTTGGTGTCGTTTGTGTTGCGCTTCTCTTACAAGCTCGGACTCCCTCCTGACGTTGTCTAGTTGGGACGATAGTGTTTCGATCTTCTGTAGCACTACCTCCAGGCTTGGACCGATGTTGAGGGTGGTCGTGGGCCGGGTTTGGTCCCGTTCCACCGCCTGCTTAAGGTCCCTGATCGACTCTACATCGCGGCCTAAGGTTGTGATCGCCGCCTCTATAGAGTCGATCTTGCGGAAGGGATCCGCGGTCTCGTAATGAAGCCATTTGTTTGTGTTTTTGACCTCCTCCTTTGTTTGGGCCAGGTCCTCTATGACCCTCTTGAGCTCTTCCGCGTTTTGACTTGTTATAGTCTGTATGGTTTTGGCGTGAGCTCGTTCAACACGCACTAGCTCTTTGGCGTGTCTTGCTCTCTCCTGTTCCAGATTGTATTTGTGACGGGATCTGGAGTCGGAGAGAGAGAGGGTTATCTCATATAGGTTTTGAAGGCTCTCGAGGGCGGTCACTTTACACTCTCTCTTCATGTTCCCTGCCTTTTCGAGAGCCTCCTTGCCTAGGAGGAGTTGGTTATTTGCCTCTTTTGAGGCCAGGTCCATTTCTATTCCCGTCCTTCGGGCTGAGGAGCTTACCAGCATACTCTTTCTTCCGATTGAGCTAGCTGGGATCTCCTCCAGTTCGGACTGTGACCCGAAGGACTCTTCCTCGTCCTGGATGGTTGGACGAGGAGGGAGGTCTTTTTCCCATCGCAGGAAGTTTTCCACCACGATGTCTTCGGGAATCTCGAACTCCGACAATGATGTTCTGTTTGAGTTCGCCCTGGATGGTATCATGTCTGATGTAGACACCATCCATTCCTCCCTGGAGTTGGGTTTAGTTGTAGACTGACCCGGCCTTTGTGTGGAGGTGTTTGCCTCTATGTGTGTTTGTGTATTTGAATGTGTGTGTGTATGTGTGTGTGTCTGGCTTGTTTGGGGTGTCGCCGACGTGCCCAGCCTGTCCTCGCACGATGATGGCGCTTCGAGCCGCGATGTGTCCATTGGGGGTGGCGCTGTCAAGCTCTCTCTTGTAATTTGGGAAGCTTTAGCGCTTTTTGTTAGTACCCTGGCTCGAAGAGATTTTGTTGATTTCGGCCTTGGCGCTGCGAATTCGACATCGGATGCCGACTTCACCCTTTTTGCGTTTATTTGTGACATAATTTTATAAATTTAGCTTAATATTAATACTTAAAAGTAGGTTTTTTTTTTTTTTTTTTTTTTTTTTTTTTTTTTTTTTTTTTTTTTTTTTTTTTTTAGGGGATGGACTTACTTGGCGACTGATGACCCGTCGTCCGTAGTCCTGGCGATGTTATTGCCTTTGCAGTCGAAGTCTGCTGTGAGCACCGCACTCGCGCGTGCAGAGCCCGGTGTTGTGGCTGCTGGTGTTTGCACAGTTGTGTCCGTCGGTTGGTGTTTGTGAATGTTTTTTGGGAAATTTGGGGTGGGCGAAAATTTCCTCGGATCCCGCTTAGAAACTGTAGGGGCCAAACTGTTGTCCTTGGCCCTCCGAGTCGTTTGAGCCTACTCTCGCTCTTCTACGACTTGTGGTTCCGGAGATATGGCCAGAGGGGTTTTTTGCAACAGGGTTTTTTCCGGTTTTCCGGGTGAAGGGTGTTGTTTTCCTGGAATTTTCCGGAGCAGGATTGTATGTCTTGGTTTCCTGCTTCTGATGAGCCCTCTTGCGTCTTCGTAGCTCCTCTGGTGGCGAAGTTATGGCCCGTGGGGATTTGAGGGGGGGGGGGGGGGGGGATTTTTGGCTCTCGTTC
>CAUEGO010000070.1:0-21829 GCA_958496205.1 Idaea biselata
CGAAATTTAAAATTTGTTTGAAACTGTTGAAGAAACTTTTTGGTCGGACCGACCGATAATTCAAAAATCTATACTTAGGTACTTATACTAAAATTGTAAATGAGAGATGTCTGTTTTTGGAAGATACTAAATGTAATTTTTTATGAGTAGTATCTATTTTTAACCGACTTCAAAAAAGGAGGAGGTTCTTAATTCGACCCGTATATGGTTTGTATGTATGTATGAATGCATGGATTTCCATCAATATAATATTATGAAGTACTAGGTACAACTTGATGGACCACATGAAACCACTCGGCAGTCAAGAATGCACCAAAAAGGGTAAAATAAGATAAATTAATAAAATTAAAACCGACTTCAGAAAAAAGGGACAAAATAACTTCTCCTATATACAGTACCACCAACTTATTTGTTATGTAAGCTAAAGTCGGGCAGTTTTTCAGATTGCGTGTAGGTAGTTTCCCTCCCGATGTACGTCCACCTTACCGTAGTGGGGGGACTCAGTAGCTGGGCGGCGGGCAGTGAAGCTGCAAGGCGCACAAGGTGGGAAGCCGGGCTTGCCTGGCTTCTAACCCGTGAACCCGCATCAGCGGGGTCGGGGATCCTTTTTCGCAAGGAAGGGGCCGCATGGAAGAAAACCACTATAAAAAATTACGAGGGGGTGCCGGGCCGTCTTGGTTTTTGCCAGGGCCTGTCAGTCAACCGCAAGTCTGCGTCAGCGGGTCCGAGGGTCCTTTCGGCAAGGAGGGAAGGCCGCGTGGAAGACAACCACTTTAAAAAATCGCCTCAGCCCGGGGTGGTGAACTTGGGGCTTTCGGAGCCTAGGATTACCGCCGGCTATCTCGAGACTCTCAATCTTGAGATAGTGGCGTGTCCGTGCCTCTTGGAAAGGGATTGTCCTTCGGGACAGAGATGAGGCCGTCCGAGTAGGTGGATGTAGTCCGCGAGGGATTCCCACTGACCTCGGCACTTGCGGAAGGAGGAACGCCGAGCGGGCTTCATTTCTTCTATTTTTGAAGTCAGGTTAATTTATATATATTTTTCCTTTCGGAACGTTCTGTCCGTTTCCCAAAACACCCGTTCCCAAAACATCCGTTCCCGTCACCATCTTTGCCCAATTAATCCGTTTCCCGTTATAAGTGTTTCCCAAAATGTGTTTCACCCAAAAGATACGTTTTTCTTGATATCCGTTTCCCAAAAATATCTAATCCCGAAATGACCGTTCTCATCACCACCTTTTCCTAAATAATCCATTTCCCAAAATGTGCTTCTCCCAAAAGATACGTTTGTCATGATATCCGCTTCCCAAAACATCCGTACCCAACACCAGTTTTTCCTAAATAAGTTATCCGTTAAATTTTATAATTTACTCTAAAGTCACTCTGATGATGCCAACTATTAGGTATTGATAAAAATTTTATATTAAGTAACTAATGTAATAACAACATATGAATATGATTAAGTTAGACCTGAAGTTATCATCGAGAACTATTAGTTTTTTTTTACACTGAGCGTTATGTTTTAAGCACTGCACTGCATACTATACTGCAAAGTAAATTTCTTGGTTACAATATGGTTTTTAATTTACATTAGAAAATTATCCTTCTGTCTTAATATTCTGTGTTAAATATAGCAGAACATTTATATGGGTTTCTAGGGTGTTTTGACGTATGATAGAAACCCATCAGTATTGACACACACACATCAGTATTGATGTGATGAGAACCGAGTCTTTTAGGAATACGGGTGTCATGAGAGACTGTTATTTTGGCATACGGATGCAATGAGAACCGAGTCTTTTGGGAATACGGGTGTCATTAAAGACTGTTCTTTTGGCATACGGATGCAATGAGAACCGGGTGTTTTGACATACTGATGTGATGGGAAACGGTTATTTTGGCCTACGTTCATTCTAAGAAACTGTTATTTTGGAACGGATGTTTTGGGCACGGGTGTTTTGGGAAACGGACAGAACGTTCTGAAAGGATATTTTTTACTAAGGCTACTTTGTCGTTACCTACCCTACTTACAAGTTACCTACCCTACTTACAAGTTACCTACCGCTGCGCAAAATCAACACTTAAACAGACTCTGCCATGATTGTCTTCAGCTCAGCAACAGTCTTCCCCGGTCGTCCGTTTAAGCATAGATTTTTGCACAGCGATAAGTAGGTGTTCGAAAAACGCTGACGAAGTCGCGGGCACAGCTAGTTTAAAATAAAACTGTTAGGTACTTTGCAACACTACTTACTTTAGGGCTCAACTCACCTTACTATCCAATATCACAAGGGCAGTCCTATCTTTCTTACTAACTATATCTATACCGAGTGACTCGGCGAAATGATGGTTTAGAACGCTGTCCATCGCTATGATATTCAAGCTGAAGTTGTTGGCACACGCGAGCCCGCGGACGTGGGTCACGTTGAGACTCCCTTCGTCCACTGCCGCGGGGAGAATTGGCTCACTAAATTCCAGACCGAACTTTACTAAGTTACAAACATGCGCAATGTTTTCTTGGATCAAATTGTCCGGAGATAAAGGGTCGTCTGCCAATGGGAGCATTGTTGTCTCAATACTGAAATAAATATTAAATTGAATTAAGAGGAGTATATACGCCAACGACCTTGAAACTGAAAATCCCTGTCGGGCTCATTGAAAATTGTTGATTATTTCATGACGGAATGTCGTAGAACTTTTTTTTGTGCACAGATTGTAGGTGACATTGTTTCCTACATTTTGGTGTAGTTTTAAGACAAGAACCTCCTATTGGTGCAAAGCCTATCCAAATTTTAGACAAAAAATGTCTGATTTGGCTAAAATGTCGATAGGCTTCAATACGTTTCGACATATTGGATGGAAACTGCACTAAAATATCGGAAACAATGTCGCCTACAATCTGTACACAAAAAAAAAGTTCTATGACATTCCGTCATGAAATAATCAACAATTTTCGATGCGCCCAACATGGATTTTCAGTTTTTCAGAATAGGGCCCTTAAGTGCGCAGTCCTGAGTTTGGTCGTTTGTCCGTTGGGATTAAATATTGCACGACGTTACACACAGCTCAATCTAGCCCCAAACCAAAACACTAGGCTTCTATTATGGTCTAGTACCGAACGGATATACTATTTTTTTTTGTAAATACACACATATAATACATAGAAAACACCCTGCCTAGAAACAAATATTTATTTTAAGCATAAATACTTGCAGTCCGACGCGACACAGAGGCTGATTGGTTTAGTTACTAGGATCGGGACTTTCCAAAATTTGGCAGTCAGCTATAACCTGTATTGAAAATTGCAAAAGTCGGCAAAGAGCGGAAGTCGGCACTCTGCGCCCATATCGTATATAAGCGTTCCTGAGATTAGCGCGAACAAACAAACTTTTCAACCAAACAAACTTTTCAGCTTTATAATATTACTATAGATACTTACCCTCGTAAGCTGGGTTCCGTGTCCTCAGCCATATCACTAAAACTCTGTTCAAACACACGACATTGTTCATAATTCTCGTAAGCACTTCTTTCTGCAGGGAAAGTTTTGACACCACATTCTTGTAACCAATCAAAATGCGTAAACAGAGACTCTTTGTCTAGGCTATTGGTACCTTTCACCATGTTGAGACCACCTTTCATAAAGAAACTGAAAGCTCCAATCTTGGAAGGTTTTTGAGTACTATTATTCCACGGATACTTATTATTCTGTGACTCAACTTCTTTCCTGTACGCAGGTTGTTTTCTTACTGGTCTTTTATATTGAAACTGTTGGCAGAACTTTGCGTAGTCTTTCTGTTGGTACAGCAGTCTTTGAACTTGTTGTAGTTTGATCAGTTCCGTGGTCCACGGACTGCTCTCGTTGTTTTTGCAGTTGTAATACTCCATTGCGACTTCTCGCATCTGTAATTATTAAAGGCCGTAACAAATATGTATTATAAAGAGACATATACGAAACGAACTCGTTTTTAGGTTTGGAAACCGTTCCAATGCAAAGGGATGGATCGCTTTGCATTGGAACGTGAAAACACGCATTGAAAAAATATTTTTAATATGATATCAACATCGCGAAAACCCGAAGAAAAATAAATGCATTAATTTATCTTATTTTTATTTAGTTAGGTAAATTGCGTCATCTAAACTAAATAATAGTCACTTGTCCCCGGCAGGAATCTAACCCGACATCTACAGGTTGCAATTGCAATTATTTTTACAGACAGATACAGAAGGCTTCTTTGTGTTTACAGATGTTTCCCATTGGCCAGAGTGGTGGTTCAACTAGTCTGACAAATAGGATTATTAGTTACTACTTACCAAAGCATAGTTGGGTAGTTGATCGAAGAGCGGATTGAGAGGCGTAAACAGTATTAGAAGTGGATTGCCGTCGATGAATCTCTCGAAACTGAATGATTTCTTCCATAAGGGAGTGATTCTTGCGACTGGTTGGGAGAAGTTCTCTAATACCCAAACCATGAGTGCAGATTCGTTCCACGCGGTTAGTGGAGTGTCTTCTGATATGTATTCCTTCAAAAATATTAATAAAGCTTGTCAGAAAAGTAATATTTGCTTTGCTTACGCGCAGGTTAACTCTAGCTAGTAGATCCTAAGAAAATTAGTGTCGATTTAATATGATCATGATGTTTCAGTTTATGGGAAATAAATAAAATGAACTGATTTATATGTAGCGTACCTATAGATAGACCTATGCGCTACCTTTCTGTAGTGGTACATGTGTAGAACCATTTTAATTCCTTATCTTTTATTACTCAAGACTTTTTTACTTTTTACAAGGTCAAATACATCGTCAAAAACTCTCCCGTGACAGGATTCAAACCTGTGACCCTTGCTTTCCACTGGCCTCGATACTGGCGGAGCCAAGGACACCGTGGGGGTTTACTTGGTAAAACTATGGCAGGGAGCCTAACACACCGGACCGAAAAAAACCGGCCAAGTGCGAGTCGGACTCGCGCACGAAGGGTTCCGTACCATTATCTATACAACAGGTTTTGTTTTGAAAGGTAAATTGCGGTTTACGATTTATGACGTATTAAAAAAAACTACTTACCTACTAGATTTCGTTCAAACAAATGTTCGCTGGAAGTTTACATAATAATGTACATCATATGTTTTTTTTAGTTTTATCATTCTCTTACTTTAGAAGTTAAGGGGGAGGGGGGGGGGGGGACACTTTTTACCACTTTGGAAGGGTCTCTCGCGCAAACTATTCAGTTTAGAAAAAAATGATATTAGAAACCTCAATGTCAAAGACCTATGCCCAGATACCCCACACGTATAGGTTTGATAAAAAAAAAATTTGACTTTCGGTTGTGTTGTAAGTTTGTAAGTATGGGGAACCCTAAAAATGTATTGTTTTTTTTTTCTATTTTCGTGTAAAAATCTTAATGCGGTTCATCGAATACATCTACTTACCAAGTTTCAACAGTATAGCTCTTATAGTTTCGTAAAAAAGTGGCTGTGACATACGGACGGACGGACAGACAGACGGACAGACAGACATGACGAATCTATAAGGGTTCTGTAGCGTTTGCGTCAATAGACGGCCTCCGGCTACACTGGGAAGACCATAATGCGGTGTGGTCTAACGATAATCTCAGAAATAAAGGGTTTTGGTTCATAAATCGTTGGGCGAGCTGACAAACAATATGCACGAGTACGTACCTCTGGGTTTGAAAACTCCTTCCCTGCATGTGAAAATCACCACGTCCAAACGTTCCAGCACTAAGGGTCCCTTAGGAATCACTTGGTAAAGAATAAAGTCCTTGAATTTTGCGAAATAATTGAGTTAACACTAATTTTTGATCCGGTGCGTGCACGCGAGATTCTGTGTCGATTTCGAGTCCTTCCGCTCACTAGAGGGCGCGCTTCCGCTGCGTCGATTGATACGTCTCGTGGAAACATCAAAATTGACGCTTCGCTGTTTGCAGCGGGACGAAATATGAACCTTTGAAATTTGAAAATACCGCGATATTTGAAAATGGAACAGGTTCCGTTTTTTTGCCATTTGGCTACGAAACCCTAAAAACTGTGTATCCAGTGGGACAGTCGACTATGTTTGTATGGAAAAGGAGTAGGTAACCTTTCCCCTTAAAATCATGTACAATGTACAGAAGGAGTACGAGAAGGACGGAAAAAAAACACCCAGGGAAATCTTTAACCCTTTTTTAAGTGGCCAAACGTTCATCTATCGCTTGTAAAACAAACGTTAAAATTATATTCATTTATCGGTTTTAATCGCGTGCTATTTATTACTTTCAGCGTTGTTTCAGTGCTCAACGTTTCGAGGCCTTTACAGGTCGCGATAAAAACCGAAATATAAGTTTAATTTCAATCCAACATCGCGAAAACAAGAAAAATGTAAACAAACGTGAGTTACCTTTGTGTCATTCCACAGCAGTAAGCGAGCGTTGGGCACCATCTCGACGCCCAAGTCCGCGGCGAGTTCCTCCGACGTGACGGACGCGAAGCAAATCTCGCCGCTCACGTCGTACTCGCGCGACTTGAGCGACACGTGGTACCAGATGTTGTAGTATTTTGATGTTTCTTGGAGGGGAGTGTAGCCTACTGCTACTGCCTGGCACACACATATATCACAGGTTTGTTCTATATGTATCAAATTCACTAGCAACTATAGTTGCAAATTATTCTTAGGTAAGCGTTGAGATGCAAATGAGTATTACTGCAGGCGCTAAGATAAATAAATAATCCTACTAATATTATAAATGTGAAAGTTTGTATGGATGTTTGTTACTCTTTCACGCAAAAACTACTGAACCGATTGCGATGAAACTTGGAATATAGATAGCTGGACACCTAGAATAACACATAGGCTACTTTTTATCCCGTAATTCCCGCTGGATCGGGACTTAAGCGGGGCGCAGCTAGTAATAAATAAAACAAACAAATAAATCTCGAGCGGTTTGCACCGCAGAAGTTAATCCTTCGAGGATTGACTTTCGCATCTTAACACCGCATTTCGATGTTCGGCTTGAACTTGCGCGGTAAGTCTACTGAGTTTTCTTTACAATTAATAATACAATGTAGTTCAAGGCTCTTTATGTCCAACTTCAAAAATTACATATTTTGTGTAAAATACTTACATCACAATATGACAACAAATGCACAAGATCTTCAGTAGATGTTATCCTCTTTAAAGGCATCATCATTAATTCTAAAAAGTTAACAATACTGTGAGCATCTCTGGGTCCTGAAATAATAAATAATATAAACATTAGTTCTAACCCAGGGGTCGGCAAATTACTTTAAATGAGGTCCGGATTGTGGTGGAACATTAAAATTCGTACAAAGTCTATCACATTAATTGTTTAAAACTTCATGAGTATTTTTTTCTATAAAGTTGAAGACAAACCTTTATAATGTATGCCCCTTGAGTTAACAGTGTAAGCCATGAGAACAGGCCACGATGGTATTTTATTGTGTTGTAATCGGCATTCACTGCCTGGATTCCAACAATTGATTGCAGCAAAATATACCTGTAAAATGTGCATGAATGAGAAAATTTGTAGCCATGTTTGTGTCAATCGCGCAAAAATAGCTAAATAGATGTGGATAACATTAAATACATAAATATTGCTATGGCTACTAGACAATGGACATTATACTTAAATTTATTTTTCTTTTGCAAATACATGCTTAAAAGACATAGAAAACACCCACCACAAACAAATATTTATTTTTAAGCATGAATTCGCTAGGTTCCATTTACAGTATATCCATTGTGTGTAACGTCTTGCAATATTTATTTTTTATAAAGCCAGAAGAGCTAAATTCAATATGTAGGTATGTAGTTTAATATTGGATTTAAAAGTAGATACTTTTCAAAGATTTTATTATTAATATTATTTGTCATCAATTGTTTTAATATTTATGATTTTTTATTATTTATTATTTTTATTTAAATGTTAAATAATAATAAAAATATATGTTGTTTTCATCCGTAGATTTCTCAATAGTTCTATCCGATCCGGTGGTTGTCCTTGGCTGCATTTTATAGTGCAGACAGGGATAATCGCCGGCTTGGTGTCCAATTCATTGTTTGCGAGTAAAATTGTTATTGAAAAGGGCCTCTACGTGTTGGCTTCGGCTCCACGCACGCCTTCCAAAATTCCGGGGCTCCATAGCCCCGTGATACTGGACGTATAACAGACAAAATTTATGGAAATATATTTGTGTATTTGTCTAAGTTTAGAGAGAATTTAGTTTTGTAATAGATAAAAAAGAAATCGATTAAAGTGATTGAAAAGTGAAAGTAATTTGATATATGAAAGACAATAAATTAGTGAAATATGTGGCAAATACAGTTTCCCCATGGTATACTTGTAGGTAGTAGCTGTAAGTACACATTTTCACATTCAAAACAAGGAAAAAATGTGATGTCAAGGACATTGTATAACAGGTGATAACAATATGTATACCGTGTATTGTATTGGTTAATTTAAAATGAACCTTATGCATTTTGTTTAAAGATTAATTTCGTTTGATAAATACATTTCAATAATTAAGTAAAAGTACCTTTTTCAAAAGATGTTAAATATGAAACTGAATGTTTTTGCAATTATAATATCAATAATCAATAATATTTTGATAATATTACTTTAATACCTAGGTACTCTTTATTTTTGTTTTAAATGCTCTTAGCAGATTTACTAGATATATTTTAAAAGAATGCATTTTTCCTTTAAAATTTATTTCTAATATTAACTTGCAAAGTGTTTTTATATCTGTTAAAGGGTGGTTATATCGCAAAGGGTAATAAATGGCAAAGGGCAAAGTAATCATGTTCCACAAAGTGCAACTGTTAGAAATATTTTTCAACAAAAATGTACTGAATTTTATTCATTAGCTATGATAACTAAGCCTACAATTAATAAGGCAGATAGGTATGTGGTCTGATATCAATAATTAGGAAGAAAACAGCTGAATATGCTGGTATGGAGAAGTTCACACCCATTTGCCTTCTTATGTCTAAAACTGAAAATTATGGAAAAGTTTTATTTAGTAAACAATAGCAATACAATACAAAACAATATTTCACCACCATCTTAGCTGATAGTAAGGGGTGATTATGGTCTTAGATGTAACACACTAATCTAGAAGATAGGAAGACAGCAGTGAAACAAGATCAGACCAATCTACTAAATTTTTTGAATTAGTAAGTAATTAAAACAACTAACCCGATCCCCAAGCACCACGGCTGCTTTTTCAAATTCTCCTCTAACATACTGTGACTCGGCATCCCAGGGAGCATAATACATCACAAAAGATATGTCAGCTGTGTTCACAGATGCTAAGGCATGGCTCAGCTGCCCTCGGTACCAATCACTGACTACCGAATTCGGATTAAAAAACCTCACAGGCTGAGGATGTTTTGATACTTTGGTGGGCCTAAAAACATAATGCTTAGATAAAATAATGGTTGGAGTTAACTTCTATATATTTATAGTAAGTCTTCGGGTATCTTACGTGTTGTGTAGAGCACCGTAGGTCGTAAGGGCTAGGGCAACACAGAATATTATTTCCTTCAAAAGCATGTTGAAGGTTATCTCCCTGTGGTTCTGTTGTGTTGCTTCCTGAGTGTCTCCGGGCAAGTTCTCAGCATCGCTAGGTAAACTAGACTTCTCTGCTAATGACGTGACCTGCGATATATCTTCAGCGTCCGCCGTAGGAAACATTACACGTCATTCGAAAATAAGAGTGATGCGGAAACTTATCTACGGATATTCGAGCATTGCAGAATGGAACTGCTTTATCACAACTCCTTTGGGCAATCAGAATTTTATACAGATTACAATAAAAACTCATACTAAATCTTTCCGCAGCTTATTTTGGATAATTTCATTGAAGAAAACAAAAAGGCAAATCAAATAAATCCATTCAAAAGTCCAACTCAACTGATATTGACAGAAATATAACTTGACATTGACAATTATAGCTCAAAATACACGGGCTTAGTACAACTTACAACGATTATTTATTTGGGCATATTTACTTTTGAGTGCCACCATACGTAAATTATGGAGGTTTTATAGACATGAGTTTTGAGTTTATTAAAGTCTTTCATAATATTTTCGTATGTTTTTTGAACTAAAAATTATATTTTGTTTCCTACAAATACCTTAATTTCTATGTAAAAATAAATTTTTAAGTGGACATTATAGAAAAATAACGGTCAGTTTGGTGACATTGAAAAACGACTGTAACATTTAAAACAAAGGGTTTTAAACGTAATTGTTACCTTTAATTAATGCAGATTAATTAAATTTATCAAAAAACAATACACACTAATGAGTTACTTATTTTAAATTTCTTAAAATTAAGATTTAAATTCGGTTTGGTGACGAGTGACTCCATTGCAATCATAATTTTCTTTTTAATATATAAGTTTAGTGACCTATTTCTTAATTTATAAGTTGCCTAGGTAAAATAAATTATTTGAAACAATAAAAGAAAAATATATATTATGCAAACTTCAAAACAAAACTGATAAAAGTAAAATAAACCACATAAAAATTGGGACAGTCACCAAACTGACACACCTAAAATCCTTAGGGTGAGGCTACATGATGTACAATACTAAATTAGAACTAAAAGTCGATGTTTTTTCATAGTAACATTTAATCACATAATTTGAAGTATGGTATTAATAATATTAATTTTATTAATTAAAGTAAACATGTCAAACATGCGAATAGGTAATAGAAAGTTATCTATTATTTTTATTTAAACTAACTTATAGCTTAACTATAATGGCACAATAATTGGCAAAAAAAACAAAAATGTAAGGCTAATTAAATAAATTATGATTTAAATTTATTAAATTTATTTATTAAATTTTATTAAATTTAATTTATAAATTTTAAGAAGTATTTCTTAAATTTCATTTGATTGAGTACACGTATGTACACCTAGCCTTATGAGTCAGTTTGGTGACTTTGGTGGTCCGCCCTATATGTGACGGCATAAAACGTCACTGAACTGACCGTCACATTATACACGTAGCTAATGAGAAAAATGCATTCTAACCTAATTGAATGACATTTTTTTAAATGAACTCCTAAAAACACTCGCTAAATAACACCAAAAACAGATAGTAAATAGTTGGATAGTGTGAGACAAATATAATAATTAAGAAAAAGGCTTCAAATCTGACCTACCAAATCGTGACCAACCGCCAACACCAGCAAGACACCCTCTTTTTTCCGCGGATTGAACAGACTGACTGATTTCGCTAAGCTAAAATGATCCCTTGTGGTTAGTGTCACTATTTTTTTAAAATAAAACGGCTTTAAATAAAACGGAATATCCCTTTAGACCCGTCACTTTGCTGACATGTCAGATGACACCGAGTTTTGAGGACTTTACATAGATGTATTTTTCCACTGTAATATCACAATTGCATTTACAGTTTTAGATAAATGTGACGGAAGAATAGATCCACTATCATGGTAACCAAAACTTGATTATGTTTTTGTAGGAAATTTTACCAGTAAGTTCAATACTTTGAAGCTGACAAGGACTGGGACAAGTCAGAAACGGCTCCCCTGAGTATTTGAATTAACCATAATTGAATTAATTAATCTTAATTACATAAAAATTGATGCTCAGACACATAGTTTAATTTACTCTGCATCGATTGATATACTTATTATAATCACACTCATTATTATTAATATGCAATAAATTTTTAAAGACGTGGGACAGCGTAAAAGTGGGGGTGGCACCCAAAAGTGAAAATGCCCATTTATAGGTATATATATTTATATATATTTATTTATGTCTATTTTATAGTTTGTCTAATTAGGAGGAACACTAACTTTTTATCCCGGCAGAGGGCGCGAGTCGATTAATCTTAGGTTTGAATTAAGAACTGTCAAACATGTGTTTTTTACAACTCTCGGTGCCAAGTTGGCCATATCGGTCTGAGACCGAAAGAATAAAAAAAAACTCGACGTTTCCATTGGTGGAGGACATTCATCGAAAAAAAAGATCATCCGATGCCAGCGCCTCTGCAAACAGCTTTGCGCGTGGCACCCCATTAAGGAACCGTCTTTTGGCAGGTGTCAAATATGTAAACAAAGGCACACAAAGGGATGTTAGTATTTAATCGGAACCAAACTATTCGGTTAGCCATTATTACTCTGAAGAACTTACAATCGATTATTGCTAATTATTATAAGTAAATCTTCGACCAATACAATAGTTATATTAATATTTAATATTTAATAATTAATATTATATTAATAACTATTGTATTGGTCGAAGAAGTAAATAACCTATTTCATTTATTCAATAAAACACAACAGACAAATAGAATAGGTAACAATATTAAAAGGTGAAAAACAAACAACACTAAAACTAAAACTTAAATCTAAAAAGAAAAAAACCCGTCGTCGATAACACCCTCCCGAGACATGGTCCCCAAGATGCTGGCGGCATTCCCCCTCTGAATAGCGAGACTAACTCGCTGAGACAGAAAGCCGCCAGCCCTGGGATCACCAGTCGCCTCGATGAGACGCCTCGACAACTCCTTCAAGAACAATCTTGCACTGGGGCCCCAACAACCCAAAGTCTCAAGGCCCACTGCAGTAAAAATGTAGCAGCCGCGAATATCAACATACTTTCGGCCCTTCAAAGCCTCCGCGCTAGCAGCCGCCGCACACGCCTGCACCCGGGTAGCCTGGAGATGGGACGAAGCCAAAGTATCCACGCAGGTGGCATCCCATACCAGACACCTTCCATGCTCACACGGAATGAGCGTCACACCGTCGGGCCTCTTGCCATCAGAACGAACAATGCCGTTTGGTTCTAACATTGCCGGCACGTTCGCCGAGGCAAGAGCCCGACGAATGATGTCATTCAGAGCGGAATGGCGCGGGATGCGACCCGCACTTCTCCGGCACGAAAGGCCGTGGTGCCCCAAAATGTCCACCTCCGCCCCACAAACACACTGATGCGGCTGAACGACCCTCAATCCAAGGCGCAAACCAACCGCCAACGAAAGGGTATGCCGGTCCAAAAGAGTGCCCACGTTAGCAGATGGAATGGCGTTAAGCCACACACCAGATTCCCTTTCGAAGGAAGCGAGAAGGCGAGCCCGATGTACATCGCTCGAGCAACCAGCCAACAAGTCCAGCTGAACTACCCTACAAAGAGGCTCATCCCACTGCCTCTGGGAGTGCAACAAAGTAGGGACATCACAACCTGAAAGCGCCTTCCACCGGTCCACCGACTCGGCTAGACCAACCATTCCCGACCGAGCAAAAGAAGCACTCAAAATGCTGTCAAAAATATCCCTGCAGCCATGAGCTGAGGCTAAAAATGCAGGCAGAGAGAGCGCAGTAACACCCCTAATACCCAGCCCCCCAAAACGGACCGGGAGAGAAGCCTGGGACCACGCCTGAGACGAAAACTGGCAATTCAAAATCCTACCCAGAAGACTCGAAATCCTGCCATCCATACCCAACAGAAGGTCTTCAAACTTCCAAAACGGAGCACACCTGAGGTAATATACAAATTTGGGCACGAAAAGGCAGTACTTAATTATAGTAAGGGCTACATGGGGACTAACTTTTAAGAGACGCTCCAAAGTATCGTCAAACTTTGCAGTTTGATCCTGGACAAACCCCGGGACACCATCATCGAAGACAGGGGCCCCCAGAAGACGTAAAGAAGCCCTAGAAACAAGCTGAATGCCCGGAGCCACCTCATTAAACCTGCGCGTAATCTCGCAAACCCTATCTGGAGACACAGAAGGGTGAAGGTAAATCTCGCACTTAGCGAAATTCAGCTCCAATCCCACCCCCGAGAAAGAACTGATAAGGTCACGCAGATCCCCCAACACCACATCCGGATCACCGCCCAGGCAACCGTCATCCAAATACCAGACGTTCAGGTCAGACCTCAAAGAGGAGATGCAGGGATGTATGCCCAAGCTGAAAACCGCAGGCCCTAGAGGGTCCCCCTGCTGACAACCTACAGAAGAAAGTAAAAGATTTCCACGGTAGGCCAATTTCGATGCGCTCCCATAACACTGCCTCAAGTAAGGAAGCAAACCGGGAATATGTTGCCCGACCTGGGAAAGAAGTGCGCTTCGATCGAGTGAATTGAAGGCATTCCTTACATCCACCTTAAGCAAAACATTTCCCGGATCCCCCTCCAGAAAAGCTCTTGTGGCATGCACGGCCGCCTCACAACCACTTTTACTACCAAACCCAACCTGCACAAATAATAATAAATAAATTTGTTTATTGAGTTACACAATAACAATATTATAGTCTGCACCTTGAGGCGAAGTGTCGGGGAGTAGCGACCCCGCGGCTTCCCGAGTGCTCCAGGGGGAAGTCACCGTTCGTCACCTCCGGCTTGTCTTTGTTGGCTGGTCGGAGTGAACATTGACAAAGAAGCTGTCCTCCGCCTCTGGCTTGTCTTCACCCGGTCAGAGTGGAGTCGTGAGAGCAGAAATGCTCTCTGGAATACCAGTGATGACTTAACATCCAGGGAGGTATCTCCATCCTTCAGCCACGTCCCTGTTGCTCCCTTAGGCACAAGTAGGTAGAGCAACCGCTGTCTTAGCTAGCTCCCTTTCTTGGGACCTCGACCCCCTCGCGTCACTCTACAAGAATGGGCGAACCGGCGCAAAGGAAGTTGGAGCTCTGTCAGCATAGGCCGGCCCCGGCTACAGCAACCAAGAGCCGACCTATGGACCATCGAGGAGAGTCGGCCTCTACTGGAGGAGTCGCTGAGTCGTAGTCATTGAGCGCTCTAGTACCGCCTCTACCACATGGATGCTTCGACAAATTCCTGTGCCGTAGCCAGAGCACGCTGATGTACTGCCAACAGCTTCCTGCGTTGATCTGGCACAGCCCCATGTCGAAACTGAACTAACAGTATGTGTTATAGCGTACCCACTTGACGGCCAACATTCACGCTTGCAGGCGGGGTCAGCTGTACCCCCAGGCCACTCCCAAGAGCACCGTCCAGGATAAGAAATCCAACAGCTGTTTCTTAGAAATTACCTCGGCTACTGATAGGCAGGTTGTTCCGGCACAATGGAACCCGGAACACTAAAACCTATTTATAATATTATGTTAAAGTCCCTAACTATGATCACATTGGGTATGGAGATAGGGGTCCGCTGTACCGTCAGGCCACTACGAGGAGTAACCGTCAGGGATCTGTTTGAGACAGATCGTATCACCAAACGCTAGTTCGGTTCTCTAAAACGATAGCTGCCACTTGCCCAAAATGGCAATACCAGATCGTTCAGACTGGAACCGGAACAATGAAGCCGCTCACCGTTCGTTCCTTGGAAGAGGAGCTAACGACAACCTCGCTGCGGTCGATGGAGAAGCCACCTACCACATATCCTTCTTGGTACCGAAGCTGTTAAAGGCACGCTCACTTCCGGGCACGGACCCACATGTCTACGATGAACCTATAAATCATACATACTTAAAGCAAATTTCGTCAGACTTGAAGATCTCTTCTTCAAGTCTGCCTCAAGTTGCGTTGCTTGCTACGCTCGCTCGGTCAATAATTTAAGTTTCTGGTTGGTTAATATTGCAAAATTTATCGAATTTAGGTTTTTTAGAATAATAATAAATTATGTTCGATTTTTTATTTACAGTAGGCCGATCATGTATGCAGTGATAATCACTGAAGTGAGTGGTTTTCGCTTGAGTTAGCCGTTTCGAAACGTCAAACACCTACTTTCGTATCACGAATTGAAAGGAACTCCACTGGGTTACATTCATGGTCACTATGACGTCATTTTCATAACTTTTGCCACTTGTTTTTGTATCGATACTCTCAAATCGCGATATGTTTGTGAACTTAGCACAGCATTGTTCAGCACATCAAAAAATAATGTGAGTTCTATTAGCATGCAGTCGAGTTCTATAGTTCCTGATACTTTTTATAAATAGTTCTGGCTCTATTGGCTTAAATTTTTTTTTTTTAAATGATGTGCTAACTTCTCGGTATTTTTCAGCACATCACAAAATTATTTGATTTTTATTTGAATAGAGCTTAGTTCTACAGTTCCTGATACTTTTTAGAAATAGTTCTGGGGTTTTTCGTCAAAAAAATCAAATATAAAAATTCGACAGTCATTTTGTCCAGCAAATCTGAATAGTCGATAAATACTATTGTCGTCGTTCCATGTGCTGGCAGAGGCTTGAACTCACGCTGTTTTACTAAATTCGGGATAGCACTTCGACTTACAAATCGATTCCAGTCCGGAACTCACATTTTAACGCCAGCACAGCATACCAAATCATCAAAGTAGACAAAAAAAAAGTCATTCTGCCAAATTCGAGTATTGACAAATTGCCATTGTTTTCGTTCCAAAATTGCAGAGGGGCTAGAACTCATGCGATTTAAACAGATCTTGGACTTTACTTCGACTTACATATCGATTCTAGTCCGGAACTCACATTTAACTGCCAGCACAGCATACCAAATCATCAAAGTAGACGAAAAAAAAGGGATTCTGCCAAATACAAGTATTGACAAAATGCCATTGTTTTCGTTCCAAAATTGCAGAGGGGCTAGAACTCATGCGATTTAAGCAGATCTTGGATTTGACTTCGACTTACAAATCGATTCCAGTCCGGAACTCACATTTTACAGCCAGCACAGCATACCAAATCATCAAAGTAGACGAAAAAATAGGGATTCTGCCAAATTCGAGTATTGAAAAAATGCTATTGTTTTCGTTCCAAAATTGCAGAGGGGCTAGAACTCATGCGATTTAAGCAGATCTTGGACTTTACTTCGACTTACATATCGATTCCAGTCCGGAACTCACATTTTACTGCCAGCACAGCATACCAAATCATCAAAGTAGACGAAAAAAAAAAGGGATTCTGCCAAATTCGAGTATTGAAAAAAAGCCATTGTTTTCGTTCCAAAATTGCAGAGGGGCTAGAACTCATGCGATTTAAACGAATTTTGGACTTTACTTCGACTTACAAATCGATTCCAGTCCGGAACTCACATTTTACTGCCAGCACAGCATACCAAATCATCAAAGTAGACGAAAAAGAAAGGGATTCTGCCAAATTCAAATATTGAAAAAATGCTATTGTTTTCGTTCCAAAATTACAGAGGGGCTAGAACTCATGCGATTTAAACGAATTTTGGACTTTACTTCGACTTACAAATCGATTCCAGTCCGGAACTCACATTTTACTGCCAGCACAGCATACCAAATCATCAAAGTAGACGAAAAAAAAAAAGGGATTCTGCCAAATTCAAATATTGAAAAAATGCTATTGTTTTCGTTCCAAAATTACAGAGGGGCTAGAACTCATGCGATTTAAGCAGATCTTGGACTTTACTTCGACTTACAAATCGATTCCAGTCCGGAACTCACATTTTACTGCCAGCACAGCATACCAAATCATCAAAGTAGACAAAAAAAAAGGGATTCTGCCAAATTCGAGTATTGAAAAAACGCCATTGTTTTCGTTCCAAAATTGCAGAGGGGCTAGAACTCATGCGATTTAAACGAATTTTGGACTTTACTTCGACTTACAAATCGATTCCAGTCCGGAACTCACATTTTACTGCCAGCACAGCATACGAAATCATCAAAGTAGACGAAAAAAAAAAGGGATTCTGCCAAATTCAAATATTGAAAAAATGCTATTGTTTTCGTTCCAAAATTGCAGAGGGGCTAGAACTCATGCGATTTAAACGAATTTTGGACTTTACTTCGACTTACAAATCGATTCCAGTCCGGAACTCACATTTTACTGCCAGCACAGCATACCAAATCATCAAAGTAGACGAAAAAAAAAAGGGATTCTGCCAAATTCAAATATTGAAAAAATGCTATTGTTTTCGTTCCAAAATTGCAGAGGGGCTAGAACTCATGCGATTTAAACGAATTTTGGACTTTACTTCGACTTACAAATCGATTCCAGTCCGGAACTCACATTTTACTGCCAGCACAGCATACCAAATCATCAAAGTAGACGAAAAAAAAAAGGGATTCTGCCAAATTCAAATATTGAAAAAATGCTATTGTTTTCGTTCCAAAATTGCAGAGGGGCTAGAACTCATGCGATTTAAACGAATTTTGGACTTTACTTCGACTTACAAATCGATTCCAGTCCGGAACTCACATTTTACTGCCAGCACAGCATACCAAATCATCAAAGTAGACGAAAAAAAAGGGATTCTGCCAAATTCGAGTATTGAAAAAACGCCATTGTTTTCGTTCCAAAATTGCAGAGGGGCTAGAACTCATGCGATTTAAACGAATTTTGGACTTTACTTCGACTTACAAATCGATTCCAGTCCGGAACTCACATTTTACTGCCAGCACAGCATACCAAATCATCAAAGTAGACGAAAAAAAAAGTCATTCTGCCAAATTCGAGTATTGAAAAAACGCCATTGTTTTCGTTCCAAAATTGCAGAGGGGCTAGAACTCATGCGATTTAAACGAATTTTGGACTTTACTTCGACTTACAAATCGATTCCAGTCCGGAACTCACATTTTACTGCCAGCACAGCATACCAAATCATCAAAGTAGACGAAAAAAAAAAGGGATTCTGCCAAATTCGAGTATTGAAAAAACGCCATTGTTTTCGTTCCAAAATTACAGAGGGGCTAGAACTCATGCGATTTAAACGAATTTTGGACTTTACTTCGACTTACAAATCGATTCCAGTCCGGAACTCACATTTTACTGCCAGCACAGCATACCAAATCATCAAAGTAGACGAAAAAAAAGGGATTCTGCCAAATTCAAATATTGAAAAAATGCTATTGTTTTCGTTCCAAAATTGCAGAGGGGCTAGAACTCATGCGATTTAAACGAATTTTGGACTTTACTTCGACTTACAAATCGATTCCAGTCCGGAACTCACATTTTACTGCCAGCACAGCATACCAAATCATCAAAGTAGACGAAAAAAAAAAGGGATTCTGCCAAATTCGAGTATTGAAAAAACGCCATTGTTTTCGTTCCAAAATTGCAGAGGGGCTAGAACTCATGCGATTTAAACGAATTTTGGACTTTACTTCGACTTACATATCGATTCCAGTCCGGAACTCACATTTTACTGCCAGCACAGCATACCAAATCATCAAAGTAGACGAAAAAAAAAAGGGATTCTGCCAAATTCGAGTATTGAAAAAAAGCCATTGTTTTCGTTCCAAAATTGCAGAGGGGCTAGAACTCATGCGATTTAAACGAATTTTGGACTTTACTTCGACTTACAAATCGATTCCAGTCCGGAACTCACATTTTACTGCCAGCACAGCATACCAAATCATCAAAGTAGACGAAAAAAAAAGGGATTCTGCCAAATTCAAATATTGAAAAAATGCTATTGTTTTCGTTCCAAAATTGCAGAGGGGCTAGAACTCATGCGATTTAAACGAATTTTGGACTTTACATCGACTTACAAATCGATTCCAGTCCGGAACTCACATTTTACTGCCAGCACAGCATACCAAATCATCAAAGTAGACGAAAGAAAAAAGGGATTCTGCCAAATTCGAGTATTGAAAAAACGCCATTGTTTTCGTTCCAAAATTACAGAGGGGCTAGAACTCATGCGATTTAAGCAGATCTTGGACTTTACTTCGACTTACAAATCGATTCCAGTCCGGAACTCACATTTTACTGCCAGCACAGCATACCAAATCATCAAAGTAGACGAAAAAAAAGGGATTCTGCCAAATTCGAGTATTGAAAAAACGCCATTGTTTTCGTTCCAAAATTGCAGAGGGGCTAGAACTCATGCGATTTAAGCAGATCTTGGACTTTACTTCGACTTACAAATCGATTCCAGTCCGGAACTCACATTTTACTGCCAGCACAGCATACCAAATCATCAAAGTAGACGAAAAAAAAAAGGGATTCTGCCAAATTCGAGTATTGAAAAAACGCCATTGTTTTCGTTCCAAAATTACAGAGGGGCTAGAACTCATGCGATTTAAACGAATTTTGGACTTTACTTCGACTTACAAATCGATTCCAGTCCGGAACTCACATTTTACTGCCAGCACAGCATACCAAATCATCAAAGTAGACGAAAAAAAAAAGGGATTCTGCCAAATTCGAGTATTGAAAAAATGCTATTGTTTTCGTTCCAAAATTGCAGAGGGGCTAGAACTCATGCGATTTAAACGAATTTTGGACTTTACTTCGACTTACAAATCGATTCCAGTCCGGAACTCACATTTTACTGCCAGCACAGCATACCAAATCATCAAAGTAGACGAAAAAAAAAGGGATTCTGCCAAATTCGAGTATTGAAAAAACGCCATTGTTTTCGTTCCAAAATTACAGAGGGGCTAGAACTCATGCGATTTAAACGAATTTTGGACTTTACTTCGACTTACAAATCGATTCCAGTCCGGAACTCACATTTTACTGCCAGCACAGCATACCAAATCATCAAAGTAGACGAAAAAGAAAGGGATTCTGCCAAATTCAAATATTGAAAAAATGCTATTGTTTTCGTTCCAAAATTACAGAGGGGCTAGAACTCATGCGATTTAAACGAATTTTGGACTTTACTTCGACTTACAAATCGATTCCAGTCCGGAACTCACATTTTACTGCCAGCACAGCATACCAAATCATCAAAGTAGACGAAAAAAAAAAAGGGATTCTGCCAAATTCAAATATTGAAAAAATGCTATTGTTTTCGTTCCAAAATTACAGAGGGGCTAGAACTCATGCGATTTAAGCAGATCTTGGACTTTACTTCGACTTACAAATCGATTCCAGTCCGGAACTCACATTTTACTGCCAGCACAGCATACCAAATCATCAAAGTAGACAAAAAAAAAGGGATTCTGCCAAATTCGAGTATTGAAAAAACGCCATTGTTTTCGTTCCAAAATTGCAGAGGGGCTAGAACTCATGCGATTTAAACGAATTTTGGACTTTACTTCGACTTACAAATCGATTCCAGTCCGGAACTCACATTTTACTGCCAGCACAGCATACGAAATCATCAAAGTAGACGAAAAAAAAAAGGGATTCTGCCAAATTCAAATATTGAAAAAATGCTATTGTTTTCGTTCCAAAATTGCAGAGGGGCTAGAACTCATGCGATTTAAACGAATTTTGGACTTTACTTCGACTTACAAATCGATTCCAGTCCGGAACTCACATTTTACTGCCAGCACAGCATACCAAATCATCAAAGTAGACGAAAAAAAAAAGGGATTCTGCCAAATTCAAATATTGAAAAAATGCTATTGTTTTCGTTCCAAAATTGCAGAGGGGCTAGAACTCATGCGATTTAAACGAATTTTGGACTTTACTTCGACTTACAAATCGATTCCAGTCCGGAACTCACATTTTACTGCCAGCACAGCATACCAAATCATCAAAGTAGACGAAAAAAAAAAGGGATTCTGCCAAATTCAAATATTGAAAAAATGCTATTGTTTTCGTTCCAAAATTGCAGAGGGGCTAGAACTCATGCGATTTAAACGAATTTTGGACTTTACTTCGACTTACAAATCGATTCCAGTCCGGAACTCACATTTTACTGCCAGCACAGCATACCAAATCATCAAAGTAGACGAAAAAAAAAAGGGATTCTGCCAAATTCAAATATTGAAAAAATGCTATTGTTTTCGTTCCAAAATTGCAGAGGGGCTAGAACTCATGCGATTTAAACGAATTTTGGACTTTACTTCGACTTACAAATCGATTCCAGTCCGAACTCACATTTTACTGCCAGCACAGCATACCAAATCATCAAAGTAGACGAAAAAAAAGGGATTCTGCCAAATTCGAGTATTGAAAAAACGCCATTGT
>CAUEGO010000071.1:0-30731 GCA_958496205.1 Idaea biselata
GACAGCGCAAGTCCAAAATGCTGAAGTTTATTTGGCGCGTAAAGAATTAATATAGCTTAGCGTAATCGAATGATGCATTGATTTTTGGGTCGCTGCCAAATAAAGAAGAGTTGTTATTAATACCTGCTCCTCCGCCTGCATGTTGATGAAGTCCCACTTGGCAGCGAGGTTCTTCTTGAGGTTCGTGAGGGCCTCCTGCTCGTACTCGTCCAGCCCGTGACGCTGTCGGTTACGCAGCGTGCGCTGTACGATCATTACATATTTTTAAGATAATTAGCTGAGCCTTGTGGTTTCATCAACGTTCAATCTAGTGAGAAAATTCAACGACTTTATATGAAAATACAGGTATCCAATAGTGATAACCAAGATTCAATAGGTCCCGCAAAATGTGATGCGACCTCTACAGAATTGTCTGTGGCATGATGAAGATTCTTCACAATGGAGGACACGTAGGACATTGTGTTTGCTCTGTTTGACCAGGTAAGGTACAATGACAGCAAGTGTGTAACTTACCATAATAGACGCGAAATTGATTCGAAAAGAAGAAGATAAGTTAAGTAGTTTTTAATTCAAGTTCACATTGAATCCTCTGATCCATAGAAGCATAGATATAGATGGTACGTTAAGTGTAACTAATGTACTAACTGGTAAAATGGCGAACAAACTGCAACCGTTTATCAGACGTACATACCTTGACAAGATAGATGGCGTACTCGACGTTGTCGGGGCCGAGCGGCGGCGCGTTGGAGGCGCCCGCGCCGCCGCGGCTGCACTGCCACGGCCAGTAGTATGGACTCTGACAAACAACCGAACAACGTCAGATACTGCCTGACATCCTGAGATATCACCTCATAAATAAACTAGACGAGTCTTCTTTCTCTTTGTCTTTTCCTTCATTCCGCTTTGCACCATTTCAATAATCTGTATTTCTAATCTATTTTATTTTAAGTGGGCGTTCGAAGAATGCTTTAAGGAAAAATACATCTTACAAAAAGCGAATGGTCGACTCGACGCTGAGCGGGATTTGATCTAAACAACTCATCTTTACTCAATTCGGAGTAACGACTTAACCAAATAGTCTCAGGCCTCGGGATTCTTGTGATGTCTTTCGTTGGTGGTTCGAATCCCGCTTAGCGCCAACCATGCGTTGTTTTGAAGATGTATTTTACTTTTAAAATATTTCTACTCACGTCTGAACAGGACCTTCTACCTCATCGTCATCGTGTGTGATATCAGTCATACGCTATTAAAATCTCGGGTTATATGGTTGCGGTTGTTGTAATTAAACCACGGTCTCGTGGTCACGGTCACGGTCTAGTAGCTTCGGTGGGTTTCACGTTAACTGCTTACAACATAGTCCTTGTATGTGACTAGATGCTAGCATGTTAGAAAATTGTCATATCATATTTCTAGCATGCTAGCATCTAGTCACATACAAACCCGCCGTCAAAACTGATCTATATCAAAAACGTTCTGTTTATTTATAACTGATTCTTGACGGCGCTTCACGGCACCTGATCCCCCCGCCGACCGCCTTTATAGGAAAATTTATGCTATCAAATATAAAAGGGGATCAACTGGGGGACGCAATGTCATTACCATAAGAAAGATAAGTTTTGACGGACCAGTGGCACTCTCCCTTGCGTATCACTTGAGCGCGAGGCAGCTCTTCTTCAAGCGAGTGTCTATAACGAGAGACCTGACGGCGCTTTCATGATCACCTGACTGTACAACCCCTGGTACAACTGAACTAATAATATATGTTACAGAGTCTCCACTTGTCAAAAGATTCCAGGCGGGGCCCGCTATGCCGTAAGGCCACTCTCAAGAGCGTCGTTCGGGATCACTTATAGACAGATCGTGTTCCCAAATACTAGTGTTCAGTTCTCGTAAAGAGAGCAGCATCGTGCCCAAGTGACACTACCTGTTGTCCAGACACGTACCGGAGCAAAGAAGCCGCTCACTACTCGTACCTCAGTAAGGAGCTAACGACATCCCCTCTGAGGCCGGTAGAGAAGCCACATCCCACATCTCCAGTGACCTGACTATACAGCAGCCCCCGCCCTTATACCGTAAGGTGGGTTAGGAAGGTATATCATAAGCATGCTAGATTAGTTTGACATAGTAACCATGCTTGTTGCTAGAAGTGAGATGATGAGTGAATGTAGTAGGATCTAAAGGAAGCAGACGATCTAAGAAAAAATGAGTGTGACTTCGATTACCCGTCAAATTACCTGGTGAACGAAGGACACTATTACTGTGTAAAAAGTATCCTGCGACCACCTAGATGATTGATTGTGAATTAGGTGAACTGAGGCACTTACTTATGTCAGTAACTCAATGATAAACAACCTTAAGAAGAAAGGATACCTACTCAACTGTTTCCTCTCTGGATAAAGACATTAGTGCATTTTTTATGCCATAAAACCAATATATGACATGCATATATTTTAGTTTTTACATTTTCAAATTGACATGGAAATAAAATTTTGAAAAATTTGAATCTTAACTTAGGGGTATGGTCGAACGTTTGTAAAGTTTTTTATGGAGAAAAAAGTAGGTATCCTTTCCTCTTAACGTGTTAGATTGGAATAAGGACAAAAAGAAGAAGAAAAAATGAAATCTTTGTACTTACTTGAAATCTATAGAGAGAAGAATCATCTTTCAAGATGAGATTTTTCAAGTCATTCACAGGGAAGAAGTAACCGTATTGGCAGAGTTGATTGCCTAAATTTATTGCTTCAACTGTCAAAAACATTAAAGAAACAAGGAATTAGTGAGAACATTCAAAATACTAAACGTTGTATAAGGCTCACTTGCACCGCTCGCGCTCGTTGCTCGTCGTCGGACAAAATAAAAGCTCGGATTAGCTAGATAGGATGGTCTATGAAGTACGACATTTATCGGTAGTTCAATGAGTTTTCTGGTCTCTTCTTATCGGATTGCGCGTTCCGAAACCACTCTAAAATAGTCGTAAGTCGACATGTCGACTTTACATGACGTCACTATTACATGAATAGTAATATTTACATTGGTCTAACGAATAAACGAACTTGGATTTTGAATTATATATTTGAAATCAAGAATTTATGAACTCTATGTAGATGCTATTATTTGGTGCAGTTAGTTTTATTTTTTTAAATATAGTTCTACTTAATGGACTTCATGGATAGTCTAGACTAGCTAATCTTGGCTAGTTAATTAGTCCGACGATAGCTATGCATTGTGCAAGTCAGCCTTAGTCTGTTGGTAACAAAAGTGCAGGCATATCCATTGAAGAGTATTAAAATTTCTATTATCAAAATATTCTCAAATGCAGTAAATTGGATATACACTTTTGCTTCCAACTGTACATTCATTGAATATTGTAGACAACTAAGGCACATTATGCAGGAAAATAAGCTACAGATTATAGTTGATATATTACAACAATGAATAAATAGAATATGTAGTAGAAATGTATAAGTAGATGCACGATATTACAGCGCCATAATATAGCCCAACACTAGGCTTGTAATATGGGTGCCAGACAATGAATAGAGAACTTACATAGGTACCTACTTAATATGTATTTAAATTTTGTATTCATTATAGAGACTGGGACACTCAAACCAGATACAATTAATAATTGATATATGCAGGTCATAGAAATAATTTGTTCTCTAGTGGGAATCGAACCGGCAACTTTTTACGTCATTGGGAGTTCAGGCTCTGCGCGCTACAGAAGTCAAATTACAATAGATATTATAATAACATTAACTCTATGAAGGTACACGAACATCAAAGTAAATATAATGATTACCTATAAATCAATCTTTAGATAGTTAGAATCTCCTAGATTTAGTTCTGCACCCGTATTGCAAAACTGAACCTCTTTTTAAGGTTCCGTAACTAAAGAGTAAAAACGGGACCCTTTCACTAAGACTGTCTGTCTGTCTGTCACCAGGCTGTATGCTGTATCTCATGAACCGTGATACGTTAGCTAGAAGCTAGACAGTTGCAATTATTGCAGGTTCTGTTCCCTCTCTAAAATAACAAATAGGTACTAAAAAAACAGAATAAAATAAATATTGAAATAGGCCTCCCTTTGTTGTATACAAACGTTATTTTTTTGTGATAATGCTACGGAATCCTTCGTGCGCGAGTCTGACTTGTACTTGTTTTATACAACACTAGCAGAGTCAGGCGGTTTCACCTGTTTCAGTCCCGATCCCGCGGGAATATCGGGGAAAAAAAGTAGCTTATGTATCGATAATGTAGCCTTCTATTGGTTAATCAAGTTTTCAAATCAGTAAAGTATATTATATTAGTAATAGACTATATAGAGTACTAGCTGCGCCCGCGGTTTCACACGCGTAAGTCCTGATCCCACGGGATTCACGGGATCAAAAGTAGTCTATGTCCTTCTCCGAGGTCCTATTTATCTCTATACCAAAATTCATTAATATCGGTTTAGCAGTTTAGGCGTGAAAGCGTAACAGACAGACAGAGTTCGCATTTACTTTCACATTTATAATATTATTAGTAAGATAAGTATATAGGTATATAAGTAAGATAGACAAGCGTCCGTTCTGTCCAGGCAAGAGTTAAAGGTCATATACTTTGATGGGCCGATGCTTTGCCTATCCATAAACAGTGTGACATCAAGTTTTATGATTGGGCAAACTAACACCAGATTCAGGTAACAAATAACGACAACAAATGAAATTGGTTCATCAGATACAACCTGGTGACTAGTGGTGACAGACGGACAGTGGAGTTTTAGTCCCGTTTTTACCCCTACGGAACCCAAAAAAATGGGTGTTACCCGTCAATTGGTTTCTACGTCAGTGGTCCGTGCCTGTATTTACCGACCGGTAACCCTACTCGTATTGCGTACCTAACTTCCGGGTAATGATTAGAACGTGAAGTGAAGCGCACACTGCGGAGCTATCAGCTAACATCGATGGCATGCTGTAATGTTGTCGTTACATACATATCAGGAGGAGTGGATACTTCTGTCTCTCTGTATACGAGTAGCTAGAATCTAGCGGCCGCCGCCTCGACAGCGCCGAGGGATTGGGGGTCCCGCATATTGTACACTCACCGTTGCTGGTCTCGTCAAGATTAAACCGTTCCATTAGCCATTCGACAAGATCGTAACCTGAAATAGAGAAATACAAAACATAAATACAGGGAGATACATATTACACAAGCTGCGTCTCGGTTTCACCCGCGTAAGTCCCGATTCTGTGGGAATATCGAGATCCAAGGTAACTACCAGCTTTCTATTGGTAAAATATTTTTTGAAATCGGTCTAGTGGTTTCGGAGATTACCCTCATATATACAAACATACACGTTACCAACGTTACCTCTTTATAATATTAGTATAGAAGAATAGATTGATATTCCTAGAGGTGATGTCTCAAACATAATTCATGTTCCTTTTATGCGAAATAAATAAAAAAAAGCCGCTGCAGCGCTGACAATATTGTTACGTCTATCGTAAAAATAAAATAGTCCGGGCGTTAAGATGAAGTCGATGAATAGTATTATTAACTTTAAAAGCAATCATTGAGTTTGAGGTAGATTTACTGCAATGGCTGTTTACTAGCCGAGTCTCCATGCCAAGAAACGGGATGAAAGTACCCCTTAAAGCAAAACTCAATCTTCTTACATAACAAATTTCATTGCAATCGGACAAGGTCTATAACAGGGGTTCCCAAACTTATTTAGTCTACCGCCCACTTTGAGAACAAATTATTTTTTAGCCTGCAGCGCCCCCAAGAGGTCGTTATCGCCCACTTTGGGAACACCAGGGGTTTCCAAAGAAGAAAAATGAAATATGAATAAATTCCAAATTGGGGACAACTGACAGAGCATGTTCCTGTTCCTCCTAATTGTACAAGACATCGATTCTAACGATGACAGATATAAATTTCCTCCTTCACGCAAAGCCTACTAATATTATAGATAAGAAACTTGATAATTCAACAAATGTAGACCAAGACTAACTTATAGGAGAAACCGCAGGCCGCAACTAGCAGTTACAAATTAGAAACTCTAAAATAAACAATTTATATTCGGATACGCATAATAAATACTCCGTTCGCTATATCGGTCGAAACAAAACGTGGCTAAATAATAAATGAAACAGAACGCGTAAGTTCCGCTCGCCCGTGGATATAGGCAGTAGGCACCAGCATATGCCTGCCCTATTGATTTTTCAATCAGATACGATGCTAAGACGACTGCTGAGTTCTCGCTTTAAGTTGGGGAAACTTTGCTCAGTATTTTCTTTTTAAACGGTTTTTAAGTGTCTTTAGAAAAGGAACTGTTTGCTCTTTTTCCTTTGTTGGGTTTTTATGTCCGTGATTTCATCAGGACTTACTAATTAGTGCAGAAAAGATTGTAGAACTACCTATATTTTAGATTAAAACATCAATTTACTTGATGACGTTTAGTTTAAAAATAAATAGCATAGAAATAGAAACCATTATTATATGTTATTAACTATTTCCCCTTACATTATAATAACATATTAGGTACAGTAAGGTGGTTAATCTTTACACTATAAACAATGACTGTTATGTAACGTCTGATTCTGTCTGTCACCTTTAACCCCCTTACTTAAAAACGACGATTAACAGATGACTAAGTTATGTAACGTTTGTCTCTGTCTGTCAACTTTGAAACTTCAAGTCGTAATATAAGACAAAATGTTATGCATTGGTTTATACAGGGTGGTCCAACTAGTGACGTCAATAAATTTTTTTTAGATTGCTCACACCTGGGGATATCCGAAAATACCCCATATATGTTCTGCGATTTTTTGTAGTTTAGGAGTTATGGCCTTTTTTCTCATTTTCTACTAAAATGCGACCACTGACACCTATTTGCTCATACTGACTGCAATAATTGAGATAATTGGCTGATTTCTTTTCAAATGTGGAGCTGAATAATTGGGTCATGTTTCCTGTTACAAAAAAAACGCGTAACACCAACCAAACTGTTACAAATAAAAAAAGTATTTCATAAAGTGAGCGTAGACAAAACGCTATAAATACTTTAAAGAGCAATTAAAAGGAAAACTCGCCTATTATTTTTTTTACAAACCAACTTCAAAAACTTCCTTACTTCATTAACTATCTACCCTATCATTTTTATTGGTCTATCATTAGAGGATCATAGCAAAAATTTTATTTTAAAATTCCTTGGTCGAAAATTCTTTCACGCATCATACTTAAAACTGAAGGGAAACTCCCGGCCTAATCGAATAACATAAAAAACATATTTGTTCTTATTTTATTTAATACATTTATTTGTACAAATCTTAATTAAGATTTGTGCGGAAGTTTTTTTACGGAAGACAAAAACCATCACTAGATGGCGCTAGTGGTAAAATACATCGTGGTATCGTTGCGTTTTTATGTCAAAAATCACGTTAGTTGTATGGGAGTTCCCTTGAATATTTGCGGCTACAGTAATACATCCTCTGTAAAAATTTCAACTGTCTAGCTATCACGGTTTATGAGATACAGCCCGTTGCCAGATGGTCAGACAGCGAAGTCTTAGTAATAGGGATGAGTGAGAATTTTCGACCAAAGAATTTTTAAATAAAAAATTTTATGATCCTCTAATGATAGACCAATAAAAATGATAGGGTAGATAGCTAATGAAGTAAGGAAGTTTTTGAAGTTAGTTTGAAAAAAATAATAGTAGGCGAGTTTTTCTTTTAATTGCTCTTTAAAGTGTTTATAGCGTTTTGTCTACGCTCTCTTTATGAAATACTTTTTTTATTTGTAGCAGTTTGTTTTGTGTTGCGCCTTTTTTAGGGTTCCGTACCTAAAGGTAAAAACGGGACCCTATTACTGAGACTTCGCTGTCTGTCTGTCCGTCCGTCCGTCTGTCCGTCTGTCACCAGGCTGTATCTCATGAACCGTAATAGCTAGAAGGTTGAAATTTTCACAGAAGATGTATTTCGGTTGCCGCTACAACAACAAATACTAAAAACAAAATAAAACAATTATTTAAAAGGGGCTCCCATACAACAAACGTGTTTCAAAAATAACAAGGAGTCAGGACAGGAACAAGGACAGGACTTGGTCAGGACAAATCGAGTAGGTCATGGAATTCAAAATGGCTGCCCTATCTGTCAAATATACCAGTCTGCCTTACTTACCAAAGAGTTTCTTTTATGTTTCAGATTTTCTTTGTGCCAAGGTTTTTTTTTTTTGAGTGATTCGGTCGTTTGATGGGAGTAAGAATCGAAGATAAATATTTCATATTTTCCTATAAAATTTAAAAATTGGTTGTTGTAAACCATTTTAGGGTTCCGTATCCAATTGTGATAGTGGTACGGAACCCTTTATGCGCGAGTGTCGCACTTGCCCCGTGTTTTTTTGTAACAGGTAACATGACCCTATTATTCAGCTCCACATTTGAAAAGAAATCAGCCAATTATCTAAATTATTGCAGTTAGTATAACCAAATAGGTCTCAGTGGTCGCATTTTAGTAGAAAATGAGAAAAAAGGCCATAACTCCTAAACTACAAAAAATCGCTGAACATACATGGGGTATTTTCGGATACCCCCAGGTGTGAGGATTCTAAAAAAAGTTTATTGACCATCCTGTATACATCGTTTCTAAGGAAGCGGGGATAGTTAATAAAAGTAAATATAAAACAGCATAAGTTTACTTACCAGTAAAAGCAGACGGAATAACACTGAGAAAAAGTTTTTGACTCCTAACAGGTACACCATTTTCTGGATCTTGCATTTCTTTTATCAAACTTTCCATCTGTAAAAATGAATAAATTAATTAACGTTCGTACGAATATTCACTTAGTATGATTGTATTGTGAATTGATTTATTTCAGTTTCTTATTCATTTATTCGGTAGCGTTATGGGTTTGTGTAAATTGTTTTGTTCTTGATATGCCCCGCGGGTTTACCCGCATAGTTCTCGTTACCGTTAGAAGATCAGTATAATGTCCTATGTCTTAATTCAGTTTATAAACTACTTGACTGCCAAATTTCGACCAAAGGCGGTTTACACAAACATACAAATAAAAAAACCTCTAAACTCTCGCATTTGGAATATAATGTGATTACAATTACATTACTTATAGGTTATTTTTGTTCAGATGGTGACAGACAGACAGAAATAAAATTTTAGTTTTTTTTTTCAATCTTGTAACACAATGATTATTGTTAACTAAATGTAATCGGCAGTAAGGAAAAACAATGGCATAAAGTAGGTAGTAATTAGCGACTTCTCTTCGTGTGGTGGTGTGGCTATTGTTAGAGTTTTCAGTTCACCCTAAGGCCTTTAACTTGACTTAACGACTGCGTAATTACATAGTACATTATGTGCTTATTATAGATAGCAAATATTGTCTAGTATACAACAGTACCTACACTCTCGCTTCACTACACGGGATGCCGAAGATCGTGCGAAGTGGAGATGTAAAAGTAGGAAAGCGGACCCCGGGCTCCCGAGAAGAATGCAACCGGAAACATTGCTAGGATGATGATGATTCAACAGTGGATTCCGTATGCCAAAAGTTTTCAAAATCGTTTATGAGTTTCACTGTCAAAACAGCGTGTAATTTGCACATATGCAAAGTTAAGTACCGCAAAATTCACAGAACTAGCACTGTCCGTCCGTAAGTAGAATCGTATTACCACAAATTAAACTGCATTTCAGTTATTACAAACTTTTCCGCATCGTAATAACTTGTCCGTAGTGAGTTCTGTTGGTTTAGTGCAGCGGTTCTCAAACTTTTTCAGTGACGGACCCTTTTGAAAAGCCAAATATTTGACGGAGTCCTAAAAATGTAGTACAGAAACTTTGCAAAACGCAAAAAAACTATCGCTATAAATTCAGTACTAAAATCTAGTTAAACTATTTTTTGCCCGAATGCGCGACACAAATTTCATTGTTGTTTTTTTTTCTATTTAAGTATTTATTTTTCTCGTACTTCCGCTAAACCCCGACATACGACCGCGGAGCTCCAGGGTTCCGCGGAGCACACTTTGAGTATGACTGGTTAAATGTAACTACGTATAAATTACGAGTTCAGTCTGAATGGAATTGTTAGTAGGGAATGTAATTTGTAGTTCTTACCTACAATCATGGACAATTAAAAGCGGTTAAAATTGTTTAAGGAACACTCTTAAATTATGGTTAAAGAAAAGGTTACCTATCATTAATAACTGGAAATTAAAAGAGCGACCATTTTTTAAGACATTATTTTTCCAAAAATATACCTGCTGTTGCTTTTATTAGAGCTACATAGTTTTGATTTCGATTTAATTATGAACTAGGTATAGATAGTACCTAGTTACACTGTTGCATTTAGATTTTTGATTTGAAAAAAGTCTTTTTATCGAATATCTAATTGGCGAGACGTCTAGAGTCTACTTTGATTTTAAACACTGAGGTGTGGTATAAAGAAAGGTTTGCTCGTCGAGATGCGCTCAATCGTAATGTGCCTATTTGTTATTTCCAGAGGCTTTTACAACTCTTCGTATTTTCCTCTGAAAATGTGAAAGTTTAATGTTGTTTGTTGCTCCTGTACGGAAAAAAAACTGAACCGATTGCGATGAAACTCGGTATGTAGATAGCTAAGTATTTTATCCCCATATTCCTACAGGTCCCGATACGGAACTTCGCGGTGAATCCGCGAGGCGCTACTACTATGATCGTATTTGCGTACCTCAAATTTCGCAAATACTGTGGTGGAATACGATTTTGACACTTTTGAGTTAAAATTGTATCAAAGTTTGGTTTTTTGGAATAGAATTTTAAATAACTTTTGTCTATAATCAATCACAGCATAGTCGAAAACCTAAATCGGCACATCTACAAATGGAAACCACCTAGAAATGTTGACGTCATTTTAGGTCACGTTGGAACCTCGGCTTTGAGGGTGCTGAGGGCCATCGAGAGGTCGGCCCTGGTTGCAGCGAGGGCTCTCATAGCGATCGAGGACCGAACGAGACAATGGCTTTGCATCTATTTCAATAGGTATGAAGAAGTTTATTAATTTGCTTCGCTTCGTTCATCAGTTTTATAGAGTAATAGTATTTCATAAGTTGTGCGTGGGACTCACGCTCTTAAACTAGGCAGTAAGGTCATTTTTCGAAGTGATAGTCGAGCTACAGAAGTCTCGAAGCAATCTAGCGTTGAATACCGACACAAGTTAGTAGCAACACGAATAGTATATTAGAAGAATAATAGCTTAATTTCTAGTATAATTGATAGTATCCTTTAGAAACAATAGCACTATGGCTATAGTGTCTTTTCCGGGTTGTGAGCAATTGTAAGTCGGCGTCGGTTGTCGTTGTAGTCGTGGTCGGGAGAGCGACTCGAGAAGCGAGGTTAAGGTGGTGACGTCACGGGCGCGATCGATCCAGCGCCCGGCACCGGGGTTGGGGGCTCAGCCAGCCTCGACCGTCTTCACCCACCCGTACGATTAATTTCACATAAGGATTGTTTATTTTGAACGTCTTCACCTTCTCGTGTGCTCAATTTGAATTATGTGCTACTATTATTTCAAATGGCTGCTAATGGATGTAGAAATCTCAACAGTTCATGTTCATTAGGCATGTTTGAAATGATAATGCCCGTTTGTTTGTTTACGTTCCGGGAACCTACCTATTTAGAGATGGGTATCGCAGGCTATTTATTAGAAGCAGACGTTACAGTTAAAAGCTAAATGGAAGTTCACAGGGATATTAGGGTTACTCTTACTAGTAAATAATCTGATTTTTAAGGATTTTGAGAGTAATAATGTACCTTTGTCTCTCATCTACCCACTTAAATTATTAATAGCTAGTCATCGTAGCACACTCTACTGAAAGTAACATTTTAAAAGAAAATTCTTTTACAAAAAAAAAAACGTGTAGCGCTAGCGATGTAAGGCTGGACTCGGATATCTTAGTCCTCATGACCAAGCAACCAAACGCAAACAACAGCAAAGTTCGTCCACCCACGTTGGTGAAAATTGTAAAAATGAATTTTAACCATGCTTTACAACTTAGGCACGTTTTGCCTTTAAAATAAATAGAATAGTAATCAAATTATCTACACTCACTTCATTAGGTTACTCATCTCATACTAAAATATTTTCATAAACAACTTTGGGTTCTATGAAGGTGATCCTATAGGGAGATACAAATCTGTCCGTGACACTATCAATAATAAGCATTGCGTTTAAAAGGCAGTAGGATATTGAACCGGGAAATCCTGGCACCGAAAATATCGGGAATTTCATGTTCTTTGATATAGATAGAAGTCGAGGTACCTATTGAAACTGCAATCCCTGTCTAATTACCAGTTTTTTTGTAACCTTAGAAACAACAATAAATTGTACAAAATGTTCATGAAATGGTGAAACTAATAAACTACCGGTTTTGAAGATGGGTTTTTCCTTGAAAATATTTAAAGTAAGTACTTATGCCAAGAGCATTAAAAATAAATATAGCAAAAATCCCAACAGTACAAATTACTGCCTACTTCCTAATTTTACCTGTCAAACAATTTACATATAATATTATTTATAAGGCAATATTTGTCAAAAACCTTTCATTCAGTAAAATTCTCGGATATTACGGTCCTTCTGAATTCCCGGTACTAAAGAAATGAGTGTTGTTTGAATTCCCTTATGAAATGACGCATGGTGTTCCAAAGTAGAGGTTTTTGTTTTGTCACGTTCTGTCTATTTCGTTCAACTGTTGGCACGAATCCAACGGCTGAAGGCTGAAGCTCCGTTAGAGCTTGCATAGTGAGGTGAATCTAAGACTGCGCACGAAGGTTGGCATTTTACTAACATCTTGATTACTTTTGCCGAGTAGGTACATAGTAAGTTATCTAGAAATACAATCTTTATCAAAACTCTCGGCTTATTTAAATTCAAATCATATGGATGCATTTTATATAGGTTGCACGTATTAGTTTCAAGCAGATCCCACACCTGTCTGCGTAGACGGTCACATGGTCGAGCGGACAGACCAGTTTAAGTACTTGGGATCTGTGCTTCACGAGTCCGGCGACATCGATTGCGACGTCAAGTCCCGCATTTCGGCAGCTTGGGCCAAGTGGCGAGAGGTAACTGGTGTCATCTGTGACCCGAAAATGCCGGTTAAACTGAAGGGACAGGTCTATAAAACGATCATTAGACCTGTCCTTTTGTATGGTAGTGAGGCGTGGCCATTGCTTGAGCGACATAAGCAGGAGCTGCGTGTCACGGAGATGAAGATGCTGCGCTGGATGTGTGGAGTGACGCGAAAAGACCGCGTCAGAAACTCCCGCATCAGGGGCAGCCTTCATGTCCGAGACATTGCAGACAAACTGCAAGAATGCCGCTTACGGTGGTACGGCCACGTTCTACGGAAACCGGCTAGTTACGTGGGAAACAAATGTCTTGCTATGGCGCCTCCGCCCGGCCGTGGCAGATTGGGAAGACCCAAGAAGTGCTGGCTTGACGTTGTAAGATCGGATATGCGTGCTAATGGCCTCACTACACGGGATGCCGAAGATCGTGCGAAGTGGAGACGTAAAAGTAGGAAAGCGGACCCCGGGCTCTCGAGAGAGATGCAACCGGGAACAACGCTCGGATGATGATGATGATGCACGTATTAGTTTCAAGCGATTAAGTTAAAAGTAAGCAATTTGTAAACGAAAGTAGCTAGGTATCCGTATGTTTTGATTTCGTAGAAAATATTATGATAGTCAAACAAAAAGAAAGGAGCTGTAAGTGGCAGTAAACAATATAAGTTGGTATGAAATAGGGGACGCTTGCATGCAATCACATTTTCTAGGAACAACGTCTGGTAGTGACGACGCGAATGTTTTGACGGTAGGCACCTACCTATTTTATGTTGGTAGCTATTTCTTTGACTCATACTATACATGAAATGATAAAATAAGACATGGTAAATATCCCTATTTTAAAACCTTTTTACAACTATGGTCGTAAAAATCCTAGGTAATAAAAACTTTAAAAAAGTAGGTGGTTTTTAAGGTTATTTAGTCATTTTATTAATGTCTAACTTCATTATTTAGAAGAAAAATCACAGTTCATGTAGATCCACGATGATGAGACGTAGAGATAAATCTAAGGCGATAGTACATTTCAAGGTACCTATAACACTGCTTCCCAGAGCATGTAATAGGCAGAGCGAGGTCGTTCGCAACTCGAGGACATCAGATAAATTATCGCAGCTTTTGAATGAGCCCGGGTTTATTCGATGTTAGAAGGCAGGTGCCTACTTAGCTAAAGAGATATTGTTTTAATTAGAGAAAAAGAACGTTGAAATTGCGTGTAAAATGTGGAAATAAGTATTCTTACAGAGTTTTCTTCTGTTTTCGCGATGTTGGATAGAAATTAAACTCATTATTCGATTTTAATCGCGTGGTGTTTATTACTTTTAGCCAGGGACCGCAAAACACCGCTTTGGAGTTAATTCTATCGAACGCAAACCCCTTCGCTCAGCTTACCATCTGGATAAGGGGACCGTCTTCATTGGGTAACCTACCTACACCACTTTTGATAAGGTAACCCAATCATTGAGTTTTCCAGGCGAAAGGCTTACGTTTTATTACGGAAACCTCATCGATGGGGTAACCCTTTGATAGACTTTCCTTTTGGGTTACCTTGGGTTTCGAAATTCATTCTTGCGATGGTCGGTGCGTCGTGCGTTAGCTTAGGTTAGGTATCTACCTATTAATAATTTTTAGCTTACCTTTATAGATTAGGAGCTTGTAGTTGGTCATCTTACCTCATCAAGTACCAAGTGAAGACTTATATGGTGGAAAGAGTAGTAAAAGTTATGCCTAAAAAAAGTCGGTCAGCCTCGAGTCAGCCTGGGCCCGTCTGAACTTAGCCCGTTTTTAGGGGAGCAACCGGGGGTGGAACCTTACCTCATCGAGTACCAAGTCGGGACTAATATGGTAGAAAGTAGACTAAAAGTTATGCTTAAAAAACTCGGTCAGCCGCGAGTCAGCCTGGGCCCCTCCCTACTCAGCCCAGTTTTATATTGGTATACTAAGGCTGAGATTCATAAACAGAACTTTACTTCGCATCAAAGTAGTTTTCGCAAAGCATGCTTTCAAATCTCGAAGTTTACTATGGCCGATTTCAATTTCATAGTCGTCACTCGAACTTTACTTTAGATAGAGCGGCTTTGCGCTGTAGTAAAGTAAAGCCAAAGTAAACCACGACAGTAATACGTTCTACGCAAATTTTATATTATTCAACATTAGTAAATTAATAACTAATCATACAATTTTCTTACAAATAAAATAATTTGTATACATTATCAAATAAAAATGTTTGTCAGCTGCGTCGCGACTATCTATAATATATAATAATTTCACAAATGCCGTTACTGAAATATTGTAGTAAAAAGAAACGTAATTTTTGTATAACCTGTTTACTGTCGTTGTTAAATGTCAAAACTATTTACGTTTTTGCTTTTCTTTTCCCTTGCTCTTGCTATATTGAATTTTATATTATTAACGACTTGGCTACCATCCCCGGACACCGTATTCTTGGATTACACGATAACTTGCTGCTAACACAATGGACAATATCGAAAACATTGAGCAAAGACTCAATCGTATCGATAATATTGGCGTCAAAATAAAGCAGCTAAAACAAATACACAACAAGCACAGTAGAGTGACTGTAGAGTACCCATGTAGTACCTATTTCACAGAAATGACATTGCCGTTTATGAGTGCATAATACAACCAGATTGAATATACCAATAAACTCTAAATTTTGCACTAGTCACAAGACTATTAAAATTAGTAGTATAATAATTCAAACTTTACTTTGAGACGAAAGGCGACGATATTGTGGACTAGTACTTTACGAAGCAAAGCAGGGTTTATCGAAGTAAAGACCGTCCTTAGCATGACTATGAAACATTATTTTGAGCCAAAGTGCGACTTTCTTACAAAGTAAAGGCGTAGTGCGGTTTATGAATCTCAGCCTAAAACTTAGACGCTTAATTCTGAGAAACTGTAACTTCGCATACATATACGTTATAACTACGCGATCAAAGTTGAGAAATAAAATAAAATAAAAAAAAGTTTCTGTAGGGTAGCTCCCGTACATGTAAGATGGAGTTTTTTTTTAAATTCGCGTCTACCCCATCGTGTGGTATATCGTAAGAAAGCTTTTTAAAAAATATTGTGGGTCTTCTATGTCCATTTTTCATTTAAGGGTTCCGTTTGCAAAATACTGATCTTTAAAATGTTACTATTTTATGAGTCATATTTCGCTATTATAATATCGAATCATAGGATGAAACTATTATGGTGAAGAAGTGGACTTAAAGTTATGGGAAAAAAACTTTGTCAGCCGCGAGTCAGCCTGTCCGTTTCTTAACTCAGCCCAGAAATATGTTTACAAAGAAATCGAAGATGCTTAGTACTAGTTCGCGTCTATCCCATCCTGTGGGGTACCATAAGAAAGCTTTTTAAAAATATTGAGCGTTTTCTGAAACCATTTTTCATTTAAGGATTCCGTTTGTAGAATATTGATCCTAACGTTACTATTTTCAGAGTCATGTGTCGTTATTGTGTATTTATGACTTATTATTATTTTATTATTATTTATTTATGACTGACTTACGCTTCATTTATTAATAAGGCTTATTAGAGTTTAATATTCATAACGCAAATTGTATAGGTATGTAATCTATATATCACTTGTTATATCTATGCTGATACCTATTTTAATCAGGCTTTAATCATTTTTAATTAATTTATTAAGTAACGTGTTTATTTATAACCTCCAAAACTTCTTTCCTACAACTTTCTAGATTTTCTTCTGGTACCTGATTAATAATATACCTAAAAGCTACTGCCTTCATGTTATGTGGGCAGGAGCACATAAGCATACCTGTTCGATGACCACCAATTGACATATTCGATGATTTATTGCTAGCTTCTTTATCTGAAAATGTTTTTTTATTTATATTATATTTTATTTTTAAGTGCTTAAGCTTGCACTGGGCTTTCTTAGAAATATTTTAAAGGCACAATACTTCTGCAAAAACACAGCGCATGATCGACGGAGAAACGGTGTTATGTTTATTTATAATTTTAAATATTAAGTTGAAATTGAAATAAATTCAACAATAAACAAAAAATACCAAAAAAGGTGATTGACCAGAAACTACTACTTCAATCAAAAACAAGTCTTCCTATTCCGTCGGTTAAAAAATTACGTAGGCCCTCACTTGTTGTTTTCCTCTGAATTCTTGCGTTTTCGTTTTTCAAATATCTTACGTGGAGCTAAGATGGACTGAGATTCGTATTCATCATCTGAAATTGCCTAAAATATATGAAAATTAGGTTAGGAGTACATTAGTCTCTCACAATCCTCGTGTGTGTTAGTCAATCTTGGTAAAGGTAAATTTCTAGTCGTCCCCACGTGAATGCCCCCGGTTGCAATCAAATAGAAGCTGGTTCAGTAGTATAAGCGTGAAAGTGTTACATTCATACCAATGTTATAAAACTTGACCTGTCATCGGCAATAATATATATTCGTATCATATTTTTATTATTAATACATATAACCCACTTACCAAGTTACTGGGAGTCATTTCTTTTGTAGACTGGTCCATTATGATATAACTCTTTTTAAAGCGCTTTATTTCAAACGCAATACTATATTAATACTATACAGGATGAACCATTTAAATGGGCCTTCAGGGGGATATCCTAAACTATAAGAGATAGCGAAAAATGCTGAAAGGAGTTGCGTCCCCGATTTTGACAAAACCTAAAATGGCATTATTAGATTTATGAAAAATTCATTACCCTAGCCAGGAATCGAACCTAGTCTTTTTAAAAAAAAATAAACATCCTATATTATTGTACTGATCGAGGATGTTTATTTTTTTTTAAAAAGACTAGGTTCGATTCCTGGCTAGGGTAATGAATTTTTCATAAATCTAATAATGCCATTTTAGGTTTTGTCAAAATCGGCGACGCAACTCCTTTCAGCATTTTTCGCTATCTTCTATAGTTTAGAATATCCCCCTGAAGGCCCATTTAAATGGTTCACCCTGTATATAATAATATACAGGGTGTCCGGAGACCAGTGGATGTCCCGGCACGGGCGGCTGGCGGGGAAGGGTTGGCTGCCCAGAATACTTTTTTTTTTCTATCTTAAACGGTTCGAGCTGTACGTCACTTTTTAGTAAAAATTGAAAAATGTCTACTTTTTGCACATTTCGGGGCATCACGTCCACAGATTAAGCGATAGCATAGTTTTTTTTTTCGCCATGTGTTCACTAATATTGATGTTTGTAAATCACCTTATTTTTTTTTAATACTATAGTTAGTAACTTACAGGATGTCCCCAAAGATAGATTTAGTCTTATAAACTTTACTTTCTGTTAAGTTTGAGCATCTGTGGTGTAAAAAAAATGTATGAAACCTGTCTGGCCGACTATTGAAAAAAATTGCCTATTTCATAAGGATTCTATAACAATATTATACTAATAACTTTTTGTCATTAGTTACTAAGCTAGTGCTATGAATGCGTCGAAGGTACTATCTTTCATGAAAAAATAAAAAAAAGTATTGTACAAAAAAGGACACTTATTAAGATTTAATATGTCATAATGTTACAGCAAATGCTCAAATTGTCCTCCTCTTGCCCTTATACAGGCCCTTAACCTTTTTATAAATGTTAAGGACACGATTATAATTTTTTTCTCCTATTTGTTGTACCGCTTCGTGGACGCGTACACGCAAGTCTTCAATTGTGGTTACTGGTTATGTTTTTTTTGTATACTTGTTCTTTTAAACACCCCCAGTAAAAAAAACAAGTGGATTCAGATCGGGCGAACGTGGAGGCCACAATATTGAACCTAATCGGCCAATACATCTTCTTGGATAACTTTCATTTAAATAGTTTCTCACTCGCACGGCATACTGTGCGATGAGTCAACGTGCAAAAGAGATGGCTACCTCAACTTGCACAATTTGCACAGCTGGCAGCTAACCAACCCAAGATTAGCCAGGGAAGACAGATCACAGTCATCATCATTTCAGCTGTAAGAAGTCCACTGCTGGACATAAGCCTCCCTCATAGATTTCCAGATGCTTCGGTCATAAGTGGCCTGCATCCATCGTGAACCCGCGGCCTTAACTAAGTCGTCCGTCCATCTCGTTGGTGGACGTCCAACGCTGCGCTTTCCGATCCGCGGTCTCCATTCGAGAACTTTTCGGCCCCAACGACCATCGGCTCTCCGTGCTATATGTCCTGCCCACTGCCACTTCAAAGAGCTAATCCGTTTGGCTATGTCGGTGACCCTCGTTCTTCTACGTATCTCCTCATTTCTGATTCGATCCCGTAGAGAAACCCCGAGCATAGCTCTCTCCATAGCTCTTTGAGCAACTCTAAGCTTATTCATAAGGCCTATAGTGAAGCACCACGTTTCGGATCCGTATGTCATCACTGGCAACACACACTGATTGAAGACTTTCGTCTTAAGGCACTGAGGTATTTTAGACGAAAAGACGTTGCGGAGCTTCCCGAACGCTGCCCATCCGAGCTGGATTCGACGATTGACCTCTTTCTCGAAGTTGAACCTACCTAACTGGACTGTCTGTCCTAGGTATACGTACGCGTCAACAACTTCGAGAGCCGAATTCTCAACCATAACAGGGGTAGGTACAACATGGGCATTAGACATGACTTTCGTCTTGTCCATGTTCATTTTAAGACCTACCCGCTGGGAGACTTGATTGAGGCCTTCGAGCATCGTACTGAGTTCCTCCATCGACTTTGTCATGACTACAATATCGTCGGCAAACCGAAGGTGAGTGATGTATTCGCCGTTAATATTGATACCCAGTCCTTTCCATTCCAGAAGCTTGAAGGCGTCTTCCAAAGCGGCTGTAAAGAGTTTCGGAGATATCACGTCTCCCTGTCTTACGCCTCTCTTCAATAGAATCGCCCTCGAACTCTGTTCCTGTACTCGGACCGACATAGTGGCGTTTTTATACAAACACTTCAACACTTCGATATACCGATAGTCAATATGGCATCGTTGGAGAGACTCGAGTACCGCCCACGTTTCGATCGAATCAAAGGCTTTCTCGTAGTCCACAAACGCTAGACAGAGCGGCAAGTTATACTCTTCGGTCTTCTGTATAACCTGTCGTAGCGTATGTATGTGGTCTACGGTACTATAACCTTTTCGGAACCCGGCTTGTTCGGGAGGTTGGAAGTCATCAAGCCTGCGTTCGAGACGATTTGCAATGACCCTAGAAAAAAGCTTATAAACATGGCTCAAAAGCGAGATGGGTCTATAGTTCTTTAATAAGGTGTTATCACCCTTCTTAAAGAACAACACCACCACGCTTTCGTTCCATGCCTCGGGCGTGGTACCTTCGAGCAAAACGGAATTGAAGAGCCTCTGAAGGACTTTAAGTACCGGTGATCCACCCGCTTTCAGAAGCTCAGAAGTAATTCCGTCCTCACCAGGCGCCTTGTTGTTCTTAAGCTGTTTCAGGGCCATTCTAATCTCATACAGACTGATGTCCGGGATATCTTCGGTAAAGTGTCGGGTCAGTTTGGCTCTTTGGTCTGAGGCCACACTTGTAACAGGCTCAGCCACTGAATCGTAGAGCCGTCCATAGAACCTTTCGACCTCTCTCAACACTTCCGCTTTCGTCGACGCTACACTGCCATCATCCCGCTTCAGCTTTGTCATTCGGCTTTGCCCAATAGACATATCTCTTGCGAACACTTTGGAGCCTTTATTCCGCTCTATCGTATCTTTAATACGAGCAGTATTAAAGATACGAATATCGTGTCGCAAGGATTTCCAGATACGTCTATTAAGCTGCCTGTGTGACTCAACATCATCGGGGGTCTGCAGTCTCAGCGAGCGTCGTTCAGCCATAAGGTTAAGAGTGTAGTCGGAGAGCTTCTGAGTTTTACTATTACGGCGAGTCTTAAAGAACTGAGACCCGACCGCATGGACAGTTTCCACGAACCTGTTATTAATCTCGTCCACCGACGCGTGATCTTCTAGACAATCAAAGCGATTTGAAAGCTCGAGTTGAAAGCTCTCGGGGTTTTCGATCTGAGCGCGAGTAGGTCGGAGCGTGGACTTCATTAAACCAGACCGTTCTAGTTTAACGTTTATATTCAATGTTCCTCTCACAATTAGGTGATCACTACCGGTTTTCACCCTATGAATCACTGAGACGTCATTGAATATTCGTCTCTTGTCGGTCATAATGAAGTCAATCTCGTTTCTCGTGGAACCATCGGGGCTCACCCAGGTCCATTTCCTGTGAGGCGGCTTCCGAAAGAAAGAATTCATCATAAAGAGTCCTTCTTTCTCCAGAAAATCGGCCAGCCTCTGTCCCCTAGGGTTCCGTTGCCCATACCCGAAGTTCCCCACCTTCAACTCATTATCGCTTCTCTTGCCCAGCCTCGCATTAAAGTCCCCCATAACAACATTGAAGTGAGTTTTGTTAGTATGTATGGCCCTACTAATGTCCTCATACATAGACTCTACCTCCTCATCTGGGTGTGACGAAGTCGGCGCATAAACCTGAACGACCTTCAGCGAGTACCTTTTAGATATTTTGAGTGTTAGGTATGCGACCCTGCTCGACACACTGTCGATGGTAATGATGTTGTTAATGAGGGACTTGTGGACGAGAAATCCGACACCACCTTGGGACTGTTGGTCGCCCTCCCGGTAGAAAAGCAGGTTACCAGATTTCAGAGTTATCGTGTCCTGGCCCTCTCTACGGACTTCAGACAACCCCAAAATATCCCACCGTAACTTGCTCAGTTCTTCTTCCAGCTCAACAATCTTCTCGTCAGTCCTCAAAGTGCGTATGTTGTGTGTTGCCAGGGCCAGTTGTCTTTTGGATTGGTAGCCGGGCGACTGCCGGGGATTCTTAGCACCCCTAGCCCCGCCGTTACCGAGACCGCTACCGTAGTCCGGGCTAGCGGGGCTGCCGGGGACTCGGGGCCGTTTGTTGCACTTTCTGTCCATAAAGGGATTTGCCAATACTCGCCACGCTTGGCAGGCGGGTTGGCGAGCGCAGTATAATTTGTATTATGAACAAGAAGGTGCTGCTGCCCATCTTCTGCTATATTTCCCTTAGTCGGTTTTTACGACACCCACGGGAAGAGAGGGGGCAGTGCTATTCGTAACCGACACTGCACGGCACAGTATCAATTTAAAATTAACTATTGGACCGGTATATTAAATGGCCAAATTATTGGCCCTTTCGAATTGCAAGGCAACCTAAACGGAGCCAACTATTTACACTTTCTCCAAAACGAACTCCCGAGACTACTAGAAGAGGTGCCATTGGCGATCCGGAGAAAAATGTGGCTTAAAATGACGGTTGTCCTACACATTATGCCGTGCGAGTGAGAAACTATTTAAATGAAAGTTATCCAAGAAGATGGATTGGCCGATTAGGTCCAATATTGTGGCCTCCACGTTCGCCTGATCTGAACCCACTTGTCCACACATCAAGTATACAAAAAAAAAACATAACCACAATTGAAGACCTGCGTCTACGCGTCCACGAAGCGGCACAACAAATATGAATAAAAATTATAATCGTGTCCTTAAGACATCGTTTATAAAAAGGTTAAGGGCCTGTATAAGAGCAAGAGGAGGACAATTTGAGCATTTGCTGTAACATTATAACATATTAAATCTTAATAAGTGTCCTTTTTTGTACAATACTTGTTTCAATTTTTTCATGCAAGATAGTACCTTCGATGCATTCATAGCACTAGCTTAGTAACTTATGACAAAAAGTTATTAGTATAATATTGTTATAGAATCCTTATGAAATAGGCAATTTTTTTCAATAGTCGGCCAGACAGGTTTCATACATTTTTTTTACACCACAGATGCTCAAACTTAGCAGAAAGTAAAGTTTATAAGACTAAATCTATCTTTGGGGACATCCTGTAAGTTACTAACTATAGTATTAAAAAAAAAAATTAGGTGATTTACAAACATCAATATTAGTGAACACATGGCGAAAAAAAAAACAATGCTATCGCTTAATCTGTGGACGTGATGCCCCGAAATGTGCAAAAAAGTAGACATTTTTCAATTTTTACTAACAAGTGACGTACAGCTCGAACCGTTTGAGATAGAAAAAAAAACGTATTCTAGGCAGTCAACCCTTCCCCGCCAGCCGCCCGTGCCGGGACATCCACTGGTCTCCGGACACCCTGTATAAACTAAATTTTAATTTATGAGTTCCGTTTGCGAAATAATGAAGAATAGAAGTTACCATTAAAATGATCAATATTTCTCAAATGGTACCCTTAAATGAAAAATGGTTTTAGAAAACCCACAATAATTTTAAACAAGCTTTCTAATGATACCCCACACAATGGGATATACGAGAACTAGTACTTAGTGCCTAAGATTAGTATATAAACATAAATCTGTACTGAGTTAAGAAACGGACAGGCTGACTCGCGGCTGACAAAGTTTTTTTCCCATAACTTTAAGTCCACTTCCTCACCATAATAGTTTCATCCTATGATTCGATATTATAATAGCGAAATATGACTCTGAAAATAGTAACATTTTAAAGATCAGTATTTCGCAAACGGAACCCTTAAATGGTTATATAAGACTCACAATATTTTTTAAAAAGCTTTCTTACGATATCCCACACGATGAGGTAGACGCGAATTTAAAATAAATCTCCATCTTACAAGTACGGGAGCTACCCCTACAGAAACTTTATTTTATTTTATTTTATTTCTTAACTTTGATTGCGTAGTTATAACGTATATGTATGCGAAGTTACAGTTTCTCAGAATTAAGCGTCTAAGTTTATTATACCAACATAAAACTGGGCTGAGTAGGGACGGGCCCAGGCTGACTCGCGGCCTAGTTTTTTAAGCATAACTTTTAGTCTACTTTCTACCATATTAGTCCCAACTTGGTACTCGATGAGGTAAGGTTCTACCCCCAATTTCTCCCCTAAAAACGGGCTAAGTTCAGACGAGCCCAGGCTGACTCGAGGCTGACCGACTTTTTTGAGCATAACTTTTACTACTCTTTCCACCATATTAGTCCCAACTTGGTACTCGATGAGGTAAGATGACCATTTACAGGCTCCTAATCTATTATACGAGCTGCACATAAACTGCATTTGCTGGTATACCTATGCGAAAACAATAAAATTAAACTTAATATTTATTTGCAATTTCTTTCTGCAGAAACCAGAAGCGTAAATAAAATAAACAATCGGTTCGGCATGTTGTAACTTGTTTTAAATGTTTACCAATTTTTTTTGCTAGTAAGAAAAATAAAATGTACTTTATGTTAATAGCAATAAAACTATAGTCTCGTATACGGCCAACAATTAGGCAACAAAAGTACCCATGATGACGACTCGCCGAGCCGATTCCAAACAACTATTTTATACCTAATTACAAAGCGATAAGGTATAAATTACACTACTCGGAGACAAAGTGATTATTTTAAAATAATCCAAAACTCTATTGGATAGGGTTACGTATTGGAATGGAGTACTCGTTCGATGCTGTTACCACTTACCCGGCCATCGCATAACCCCATTGAAGGGGTTTTGCCGGGGTTCGCTTATTGAAGCTGTTACCACTTACCCGGCCATCGCATAACCCCACTGAAAGGACAACCCAAGTGCATGAGGTTTTTCGATTAAGCCTTTAAAAAAACCTCATCTTAACTCAAATAAGGGTAGGTAACCATAAACGGTCCCTGCTTTTAGCATGAAGAAGAGACCTGTAAAGGTCTCGATCGAGACGTTGAGCGTTAAGACAATGCTAAAAGTAGTAAACACCACGCGAATTTAAAACCGAAAAATGAGTTTGTTTGTTAATACTAAGGATATTGCAAAATTAGACTCATTTCTATTTTTAATTTAGTAACTCTAGGCTCTGATACCTACCTACTTATTTGAGTGATGTTGAGAAATCAGTAGATGTTAAATGTTTGTTTATATGTTTAGTTTAATTAAATGTTTAGTAGTTAAATATTCCAATGATCTTATAAAGTAAATAAACGATCTTACCAGGCGTTTTGGAGCATCAGTAAAAAATCTTAAATGCAGTGGTGTCCTAAATAACGATGTTTACATGACATTAAAATGTGCTGAATACCTACTCACTCATGTCGCAAACATAAGTATAAAATTAAATGCTTATGCGGCTCTATGACATTAACCAGTAATTTCAATGTATAATGCATTTTTGCAATGAAAAATTAAACTTAAGTCTAGACTATACTATACAATATGGAGATAGCTGGAAATCTGGATTATCACTACTTTTGATTCCCATATTCCTATAACCTAGTTTTGAGACTCTAACATGTTTGTATATTTCGAAAGTAATGTCAAAGCAAAATAATTTGTTTATCTGCAATTTTTGGTCATTTAACGGAAAGCAAGAAAAACAATTTCTTCTAGACAAGCATGGTAAATCGCCGACCACGTCGTCGCAGCCTATGTAAAGTGAGGTCAAATACAGGCCTATCTCGTAATATACAAATCTACTTGCTAAGTCGACCCAGTTCCTGAGAAAATCTGACTGTCTGATAGACAAACATTCTATTTTTTTAAATGCTTTTAAGCCTGCACTGGGCTCAAGTCGTGTTCCCGGTTTGAGTAAGATGCTGGTTCGAATCCAGCCCTGCGTCTATCGTGCGTTGTGTTTTTGCAGAAGTATTGTTTCTTTAAAATATTTCTAGATAGACAAACAGTCTTTAACTTTTGTAGTACGGAACCCTACAAAACATCGAGTAAATCTTACAAGTTACCACGAACATTTCAAATCTAACTACGTACCTACACGAGAACCAACGACGGAGTTTGTTATACGGAAACTCGACAAAACAAAACACTTATACCGAAGCACATTGGTTTAGTGGAAATAAAGCCGGGGTTTAGTACCTACTGTGACTGAAGTTTGTTTCCTTTTACAATTAAAAGTTGGTCTTCATATAGTCTACAGTAGGTAGGTTGAGTATCAGAGGAGACGTAGTTTTGACATTGTTTCAGATATAGAAATGTTATGGAGCAGTATAACTTGAATATATGTGGTCAAAATATACGAAATTGAACTCTGTGGCGCTAATAGAGTTAAGAGTGTAATGCAGTCAGAAATGGCGTTAAGACGGGTTGGTTTTTGTTTTGCTACGTTTATGTTTATTAATGGTTTATGAAATAACTTTTCGAATAATTAAACGACTATTTTATTGGACGTGTCGTTGGGACTACGTCTAGGTACACTTTTTACCCGGCTGTAAAGAAAGGGTTATGTTTTTTTGTGAATATTTCTTAGAGCAAAACAAAAAGTATACTAGATCTTACTTGTTTTCGTGATCTTGGATTGATATAAACTCATGTTAAAGCTAGTTTTTCTTGGCGTGATCAATATGTATACTACTCACTTTTGCAAAGTTACAGCTTCTTAGTAGGTACTAAGTGTCTCTAAGCTAAGCAAGATAGACCGACCGACAGACAGACGGACATGACGAAACCATAAGGGTTTCTTATTGGCTACGAAACCCTAAAAACGTGAAAGCAGGAAGGATGATATGCATTGTACTCAACAAAAAATACAGGTGCAATCGTTATTCTTAGCCGTTACATATTGATCGAGGAAAAGCTGGAAACATTCGTGTTATTCTAATACCATTCGAGTGTTAATAAATGTGTAATGAGCATGTACTGTCGGCAACGAAACTGTGTTTGACGACCTCTGTGGCGCGGGAGCACCCACCGGGAGCAAGTATTATGCTTAAAAATGTATTAATATTTGTTTCTGATCTGGGTGTCTCTCTATCTATAATATGAATGTATTTACAAAAGAAAAATAAGTATTATATCAACGCATATAATAATTATAGTTATTTTTCTCTAGTCACCGTAACACAAGCTTAGTAGCTGCCCATGTTGTGTGATGTTCACATATAGGTATCCACGGTAGAGTAGTAAATTTGATTTAAAAAGAAAAGTTAAGTTGTGCTTCAGTTGCAAAACATCGAATTTATCTCAAGTAGAACTTTGAAGTTCCATTTGAGTTGAAAACATTCTGAAAGTAGCAATTTCTAAGAGGATATGCACATTTGTTGTCGACTTTACGTACCTATAGTGGAAGGCTACAAGATCTTCTGTACCACGACAAACGGACCGCGACGCAAACGTCCAACGAAGTAGCACTACAGTTTACCTAGTAGTTCGCGTGCCTCGGTGCTTTAGTTGTACCGTCATGTTTTACTAAATAGTTCAAGATTTCGTGAATTTTTGTTTAATTTCATTTTATGGATAGAGTTTCTGATATCATTGATTGTGTTACAACTAAATCAGGATATAATGTGGTCTCGAAACTTGCCTTCCAATGGGAAGGATTCAAACCAGCTTGGATTCTTCAAGTAAATGGACTTGAAGAAGCTGGTAGTGAATAGGTTTCTTCTATGTAATGTAAGCATGCCATATCGTCGACAACATAGTTGCTTTCCATCAAGTCATCATGACTATCCTCATACACTTATCCTCATCCTCATACAGACCGCCTGTCTGTCTGTTTAGCGGTGGTTTATACTTATCCGCTAACTTTTTACATATACTATTTTGATGAGATTTTCACTATCATTTCAAAGAGTCAAAGTAATAGGTTACGTCAAATATAAGACACGCTAGAGTTATAGGTTTGCAAGGGATAGACAAAGGCATATTTTGAGTATAACGGTGCGTTGTTACTAACGCGGAGTTGGGCAAAGTGGAGCGGAGAAGAGTAGTGAAAGTGAAGTCGAGTATTGAGTAATGCAAGTGTTTCCATTGAAGCGGAGTGGAGCGGCAATAGTACCTAATCTCTATTTCACAGTCTGCTGTCCGGGTCGAGGCCGCGTGTTCATATATTTTATTTGAAAGTCCGCTCCGCTACACTAACACACTGTTTACACTGATGCGGAGTAGAGATTACAAGAACTGTGATTGGGCAATTCACACTCCACTCCGCCCAGCTCCGCGTCAGTAAAAACTTAACCTTAATCAATAGGGGTTAGTACACACTCACACTACGGCTACGAAAAAATGTACCGAATATCACCACAACTGCTCGTGTCGTAAGGTGAGATTCGACTCAAAAATTGAATCGATTTTAATTAAAATTATGTTAAATAAAAAATACTGAGAGTAGAATCTCACCACACACGTCTTGCTAGTCGCATCTAAATTCTCGACTTAGTCGTCAACCTTTAAAAGGCTATTGATTTAATAACATAAACTCGAGCTTGACGACGAGCCGGTGTGGTGAGATGAGATTCGACACTATTTTTCGTAGCCGTAGACCCATAGTGTGGTGAAGTTTACCAACCCATCAATAGGTAGAGTAGAGAGCGACATGACATACCTTATCGAAGGCGAGGGGTCGGTGTCTCGGCACGTCAGCTAGTTCCATGGCGTCGTTGGGGCGGGGCGGGGAGAGCGGGCGCGGGAGCAGCGCGCGCGCTGCTAGCCGACCTCCATGGGCGTCTGCCGCCGGGGCCGCATGCCGCTCGCGCCCGCGCTGCGCCCCCGACACCTGCACCACACCACACACACCCACCCTCATCTCAACATTATCATTCTATACTACATATATACAGCTTATAACAGGACCTCTGCGAACCAAACACAAATGTTTCACGACGTTTATCTTCATTGCGCTGATGAGCAGTTAGGTTCTGTTATATGCGGTCATGGTGAGTAAACAGAACACCGATATCGGGAAGAGCTATCCCGGCATATCTGACATGGTATACATAGAATATAGAAATATGCATAGAAGGACGGTTATTACAACCATTACAAATACAAATAAAGTTCCCGGTTCCTGGTGTAAACCTTGGCGATATGTTTTGCACTTTTTAGTTGGTTAACATAGTTAGGACCTATCAACGAAGTTTCCCATAGATATGTATTTCCTTCCCTATGGGTAGTGTAATTTATTAGCCGTGTAGCCCCGGCTACCCCATTTCTTTCCGTGGGTGTCGTAAAAGACGACCGGGAGAGTCTAGCGAACCTGGACCCTTAGAGTACAAAACTAATTGGACCCAAAGAGGGTTGATGTCAGGCAGGCAGCCGGCCGTATAAATATTGCCAAAGTTATTTGCAGTAAAGTATGGTTAATATAGAAGCCTTCATAAAAAATAGGGAATATCCCTGATAGGATACGCCCTTAAAAGGTTTGTGTAGACAAGAAAACAATATTCACAGACTGAATTCATTTTTAAAATGTCACAATTACATTTTTTACCCGATTGCCAAGAAAGGGTTAGATTTTACATTAGGTAAAATGATCATGTGAAATAGTGCGAACTCATCAAATCTTAGTTTATTTTAAGCCGCACGGAAAATTACTTTCTTGTCTGCGCATAACCTCTACAACAATTGTTAGATTAGTCGTTAAATTAACAAACTTTTAACAATCAACCGAAAAAAACAGAGCCCTTCATCAAAAAAATCAACAATATACAACATCAAAGTACGTAACGCACATAAGCAAACAACAGCTCCACTATTTATCAAACGATCATAAACACGGCACTGAACAGGCAACAAGGTAGACACCACGCGCTCTTCTGTCACCTATCAATTGATGAACAGGATAAATAATTCATGTCAATACGAAGCTAGCTTTCCCCGAGTGAATGTCAAACGGCACTACACGTCGGGTGGTGCCAACTGCTAACACTGCGATTGATGAGATCAGACCGTTACAATGCATAGATGCAACGATCAGGTACATTAATTATCAAGGTGATTGTAAGCAACTAGGTGAAGCAATGGGGAGCTCACTCAGCTAGCACTTGTTTACGGAACACCTTACATAATTAAGATATTACAGCATCATTAAGACCGATAGCATAATAAACCTAAGTTTAATATAGGTACATTAATAATGCAGTCATCTATGCTTTCACGTAAAGTCCACAGATTATAGAAAGAGAAAGTAAATGATCCGTAGGTCTCATAGCTACAAAAGTTTCGCATTGTTTGATGTAAATTTTATCAGTGTGTTTAGTGACATATTCAGTAAATACTACAAACCGCTATCTATACCTTTACAAGCCATGCTCTTGAAGTAACAACCTCGTCTAGCGAAGACATTTCAAAGGTTTTCGGCCTGAAATTTAGAAACCGACGAATAATAAAAACAATTTGAAAATTGTGACAGAAAACAAGCCGACGATAAATTTAATGATGTCACTAACCTTGTGTAAAGATTCAAATGATTGAGGCACGTCAGGCGTGATCTCTGTATAAAGGACAACTCGACACACGTGTCTCTGCACACACTTGGCACTGTCGGGCTCCCGACATGAGAACTGCCGTTTTACACACACTCATCAAACTCATCATCCAAATGTAATGTACTCGTATAATTCAGGACAGGACGCCTGTAACGCGTTCGACAAATTACACCGACCGACTCGCAATACATTCTGATAAAGGAGATAAGACATCGTCCGCTGAAATCTCCTCAAGTCGTAAATTTAAGAGACATCGGGGAATTTTGGGAGGCTTAAGCACCTTAAGATAAGTGAGATAAGTACTCGGTATATACCGTTCGCGAAAGGCGCCTTCAATGGACAATTACAGCTTTAACGATTAGAGCTGATTCGTATCGTAATGCCTCGTAGATGTTTAATGAAATTATCTGAATTTCCGGAA